>JANZLH020017316.1:0-21124 GCA_026770325.2 Erythroxylum fimbriatum
TTATGGTTTTACTATCAAGTCACATACTTGATGACATAAGTCTAATACCATTCATGGAATGTAAATCACATTACATATACGAAATACATGCATTTATTAAAGGAATACCTCATAATATATTATTAACAAATCATAATGTTAATACATGAATCACAAATGTCCATTGGCCTAGGGCACACTACTAACACTCCATAGGAGAATAACTAAAGCCAGTTATAGTACTATACTTGAGAGAATAGACAAGAAGCTATCTGGATGGAAGGTGGAAAACCTTTCACTTACTGGAAGGGTTACTTTGGCCAAATCAGTACTTAGTATAATCTATGATATGTCATGTAGACGATTAAACTACCCAGGGGTCTATGTGATGCCATTGATAAGAAGGTAAGAAATTTCATACGGGGCTCCTCACTTTCAACAAGGTGACCTCATTTGGTCACAAGAGAGGTGAACGAGGCTTACTTTATGAGATAACAGTTATGCAACGTCTTACAGGATTTATAGGTACGCATTTTTTAGGGTAAGTACAATGGTCAATCCAACTCATTAGATTTTATGGACCGAAACCACCACTCGAGCACGTGAAAAAGTATTTGCTCAGTTTACCATTGGATCGCGAAAGGAACAAGATGGAAAGACAACAAGCTTTTGGAAGGACGCATGGAAAATTGGAGAGGGGCCATTAGGAAATTATTTAACTGGTCTAGTTGCAGAAGAAACACTAGACAGACTGGTTGTTTCCTATATAGACCTCAATGGAAATTGGAAATGGAGTGAAATTCAGGATGTAATTCTAGCAGGTGTATGTCTAAAACTCGCTACCACTTTAACACCACCAGCAAGAGTGGAAATGAGCTTGGGGAGAGACCAAAGATAGTGGAGTTTCGAGGAGAAAGGAAAATTCAATTTGAAGAGTGTCTGTCGACTTATTGTAGAGGATCAAAACATCACGACAAGTGGGATATGGAAAGGGATTTGAAGACTACAAATGCCACAAAGAGTGTGCCAATTTGCATGGTTAGTGATACATGACAATTTGCTCACTAATCAAAGATGATTTCAGTGTGGTACAATAACAAACTCAGCTTGCCCACGTTGTCATCAAGAAGAAAAGTCTCTTGATCATGTGTTTAGAAACTACATAATTGCTAAAAAGATTTGGTGCCAACCGGTGGACCCTACACGGTGGGCCTCCTTTTTCGATACCACTTCCCAAAGATGTTTGCTCATGAACATGAAAACATCTGCAAACAACTCTACGATACTGGAGTGGAAGCAAATTTTTTGGGTCACTCTATGGAGCCTTTGAAGATGGAGGAATGAGTTCATATTTAATGGTGAAGACAATATCCCTTGCAATGCTTGTGAACAAATCAAACATGTAGTTAAAGAATACCAACACCAAGTTAAATTCTCAAACAAGATAATAACATCTCATTACTTGGCATCCCTCAGATATAGGTTAGGTCAAGTTAAACACAAACGACGCTCTTCAAAGCACCATTGGATGAGCAACAACAAGTGGTTTAATTTGCGATGACCCCTTTTGGATCCAAAAACGAAGTTGTACATGCTTTTATGGATACATCAAATGAACGAAAATTAAATCGGTCAAATAAAAAATTTAAATATAAAGGTTTAATTGATATTAGATTGTAATAAAAACTATATATAATAAACACCGAATAAAATTTGAAGAAGTTGAAATAAAATTGAAAATGGAAAATGTAATAAATTTAAATTTAATTGAAGAAAGAGATTATTAAATAAAAATTAATTGATTAAATTTAGGTGATTAAAAATGATTAGTTATAACAATAAACCAATTAATTAATAAACTAGCTGATTTTTAATATATCAAAATTTATTAAAACAAACTAAACCTAAAAATTTGACTGGTTCAAGTTGATCTGGTTAGATCAATTCAACTTTTTAATCATTAGCTAAATTAATAAAAGATGATGTTTATAAAGAAAATAAAATGCCAATGAATAAAGTTTAGTGGATTTTTGGTTATAAAAAAAAATAATTGGTTTATTACTTGAAAGTAATTTGAGTTTCAGTAATTAATTATAAAATAAGTTACCGAGAAAATGGGATATTTGTATTGATTTGTAACTTTTAGAGAGAACTTAAGATTAATTTGTTACTAAATTGAAAAAAAAAAACAAAAAATACATAAGAGTTAAGATATAATATTTTGAAAAGTCAAAGTTAGTGATTTTACAAGATTATATTTTCTTTACTATTTCATACTAATTAAAATAAGTTTTATATTAATATACATTTAAATGATAATATTTACGCCATTGTGGGTTTAATATTAGAAACAAAAACAATGAAAAATAAGTCTAACGTCTCTGGTGCATAAGATTTCTCGTTTTGCGAAAGTTTGAGGAGGGTCATCGATGTACGCAGCCTTATCATCGTATTTTTATAAAGAGGTTGTTTTTGTAATTTGAATATGTAAAGTCAAAAAGGAACAATTTTTATCATCTACTCGAAGCTCACCCTCAAAACAATGAAACAGAAGTCACCAATATATTCCATAGTACATAAATACTAATAATATTAACAAAAATAATATTAGTTCAATTAATAATATAGAAATAAGATTTATATTTGGAATAATGAATTAAAAAGTATTAAAATTTTATATTTTCTTTACCTTATCTTTAAAGTTTTAATTAAGTGTTTTAATTTTTTAAGAATAGATAATTTAATTTAAGAAATTATTCATTTTATTTGACGTAATTTTTTTGTCTCTTATTGTTGGACCCCGTTTTTGGAGCCCAACATCCGAAGTCATAAAACGTGAGCATATTATCCTATGGGGTTATTTCAATAAACCCTCATTAGCCATCATCCCATAAGGGTGGCGGGCCCCCTACTAATAAGTCACCATAATCAAAATCATTTCTCTTATTTCAGAACAGATTTTCACAAACGTCAAACCAGAATTACAATTTGACTTCTTCATAACATTTGTAGCTCTATGTCTCTAGTTTATTTAGAAATAAGAATCATCTTTCTTGGTGCTCTATAGATCAAGATATGATCAAAATACCGAAGTATGTTCAGTAAAATATCAAATTCATACACTTCTAACCGTTGCCCTTACTTTGATTCAATCAATCTTTTTTAGATCAATACCAAAAGATACTAATTTTTATGGAGAGATAGAAGGAATCTATTGGTTCAAGAATCACTTCGTTTGGAGGTCAAATGATGAAGTTATGGCAAAAAGAATCAAACATGATTATGTCGTCAATCCTATTGTACCTATTTGGGGACAATTAGCATAACTTTCACTAGAGATAGCGGATTAAGTTCATTCTAGGACAGTTTCAAAGAGGACTTTGAGATCTAAAATTTTTATGAAGACCTAAAGAAAAATTTTGCCATTTACAGGGTCAAAAAGGCAAATTTCTGAAAGTGTACAGTGTATGTCTGTTAAATAAACATACATACACCTCCACCTAATAGACATACACGGGGCTAGGGGTCTTTCCAGACCCGAGACGGTTCATTTAATGGACTTAATGTTCGTTTAATGGACATGGGCGAGGCTGGGGGTCCTTTCAGACTCGAAAAGGTCCGTTTAATGGACCTAAAGTCCATTTAGTAGACATAGGTGAAACCTAAGTCCCTCCAAAGCCTCTCCAATAGTTCCTACATCCATTCTAACATCACTTTCACTCATAATCTTCCTAAATTCACCTCTTATAATGCAATATCACTTCTTATCCATTCAACTACCAACATTGTTTCATTAAACTCTCAATTCTCAACTCATTTGATTCCTTATTACAACAAATTCTCATCATTAACTATAGTTGTCCTGTATATGCATCTTATACAGCGTCACCAACTTATAATGATCATATCTCTAAACTCCGATATCCAAAAATTTTATACTTTATATCGTTAGAAAGCTAGAAAAATAAGCTACAACTTCCAAAATACAACTTTGTCTAAATCAGTCTAGATTAATACAGTTTTTCCCCCTGAAGTTAGAACATAATTCTTATCTTTCTTTTCCATAATACATCTCACTTATATGTAACAACAATTCGTATTCACAATTTATTATCTTAAATTGATAACTTTTTCAAGTGTACCTAATTCCAACTTAACCTCATCCTTAATTAATTCATATTTCAACTCCACCTTATCCGTACACAAATTCATATTTCATTAACATAATAAAATAAGAGTTTTATAAAGCTTTGATGAGCATTTCAAGCCACAATACATCATGGGTATCAAATCCCAAAATACAAAAGATACATGAACAATAATTGCTCAAAATATAACTAAAGCCTTGTTTTACATAATCTAACTTCAAATACAAAAATATGCATAATCGGAGTGATGCCTTGACTCTTTTTTACTTGATCTCTTGCTCAGCACCTGATGATAGGGACGAATGGGGGTGAGCTTAAAAGCTCGTAGGTAACAAGTTTATAAGGAGAATAAGCAAAATCGTTGAAATGTTCATTTGTCGTATAAAAGTCATAATTAATTCACAAAACACATAGTTCTCAAATTCTCAGTCAAATTCACAATTCTAGCTCAAAACTCATAGTTAAAATATCATCACATAAAAATAGCATATACATTTAACCATCAATTCAGAATACTCAAATTATGCACCATACTTGACAATTCAAAGATGCAATGCACAAACAAATGGCTTGAGGATTCCATGGAACGAAATAGTGAAACCAAAGTTTACACTATGAATAAAATGAGTCATTTTTCTTTGGATCTCATATGCCACAAGCGGGCAGCCAGGAGAAGGCTCTTGTCAATGTGCACGTGACGAACGAAATGGTTCTACTCTTGCCCAAACAAAAGCACATATTCATGCTCAAGTCATTTCATCATACTTTCATTCTTTTTCTTCTTTTTCAAATATACAAAATGTCACGACATTTTTCAAGGCATAACATAAAATGTTTCAATGCATTTCCATCTTTATTTCGAAATTCATCAACAAAATTTATATACCAAAAATATGGTATTATCTCAAATCATTCAAAAGTAATAAATACAATATTTATAAAACAATTGAAATCATTTAATTCTTTTGATTCAAAAGAAAACATTAGTAGCTCATAACTCTATTATAAACATGCAACCCACCTTGAAATTTTTGCTTAAAACTTTGCTAAAAAATGCCTTTCCCCTTGCCTTTGCTTGATTCCCTTTATCAAAGACAAAACTTACATTCAATAGGAATTCAAATTGGAGAACTCATAAGACATATTCATTAAAATTGATCCTAGAAAGCTTAAACTCATGCATTTCCTAAGCTCCAAGAACCAAAATCCTTCCAAAAATTCAAAAGATTCAAAATAAACTTACCTTGATTTTTCACCCAAATGAAAAGTTTCTTGGCTCTAATGAAAGCTCTTCTCTTCCTCTACCTTTTTCTCTTCTTGAACAACCTCAAAATCTATCTTGAAGGCTAAGAAAAATTGAAACCTAGCTTGTTTTCTCTTCTTTCTCTCCTTCTCTTCTTCTCTTCGTATTTTTCTCTCTTCTTCTCCTCACTCACGTTTTCTCTCTTCTTCAAATGCAAGACAACAATTCTTCTTCCCTTTTTACCCTTAATGATTGTAAATTGTCCATTTTACCCTTCCATATATGCCTTATGGTCTTTATCCTTAAATGAATTACCAAGAATGCCCTTATACAATCTTACTACCTTAATTCAATTAACCCATGTAATAAAATCCTACTAATATTAACATGCTAATTAACTCCAAAAAATAATCAATCGACAAATACCTCATAATTAATTTAAATCATGCTTAATAAAAAATAAAAAATTCGGGGGCTAACAAGCTAAAAGAACTAGTGGAACACCAAGTTGAACCCTACCTTATTGAAGACTAAGAGACGAAGAAAGAGGATGAAGAAAAGAATGCCAGCCCTCCCTTTTATTCACCAGTTTTTGATATACCATATGTGAACATCAAAAAATTTTGGGTAGATGTTTAAGAAAAGAACCTTATCCTTTTGATTAATGATGACTAAGTGACATTCAATATGAATGATTTATTTAAGAATCCGAAGGCTAGTAGCTTATTCAGGATAATTGATGTGTTTGAATCTTCTAAAGAACAAAAGGAAGAAGAACAGATGACAACAGGCATCGAGTTTGAAGAAGCTATGAAAGTCTCTGTTTGTGAAGCAAAAGAAGCAAAGGAGATGAAGGTGATTAGGGAAGAAAGAGAGCAACTCACCTTCTTACAGGAAAAACTGTTAGATTCGATCGAAGATTCAGGGAGTTTTGTTATTCCCTATTTTATTGACAGTTTGTTAATGAAAAGGACATTACTGAAATTAATTGATTTTCTCAACTTTATCAATATTGTCCTTTTGTTGATTTTGCAATTTGTAGCTTACTTACAAGCTACAAAACTGATGTTGAATGAAAAGGATGGAATCGAGCCACTCATAATTGATCCCGGATGTGTTTCCAATGATACAAGGCCAAGCTAATGACTATAAAATTAGCGTGCTTGGTAGTTAGGTTTAAATTATGGCATAGTTAGATTTGTTTTAAATTTCAAAAATAAATTCTTAATGATTTGGAATGTTTTGGAGTGCTAACTCTCTTACTCTTTTTAAAGCAATCATAAGATAGGGAAACAAGTTCGGCATCAAGTGCAATTGGTCTCTACTTCCGACACATTACTACCTCAGTCGCCATGATGGTTTCGTGTTCTAACGCTTTCTCTTTTCATTTTTGTTAGTATTTTCTTCTTATGTTTTTCATATTTTATGTTTTACTTCCCCTTAGTGTGTTTGTGTACCCTTTCACATTGAGGACATTGTGTTATTCAAGTGTGGGGAGGGTTGTGTATTTTTACCTTGAGTATGATAGTTTTTTTAGGTTGCATGATGTGAATTGTATGAATGCATCAATGGTTAGGACTTAACGGGATAGATATAGCCTTAAACATAGTCTTTTATGTTGTGAACATTTATTAGCTTGTGAAATCAGTAACTAAGTTATTGAGGGCTAAATATGCAGCTTAATTAGGATTTAGTGTTTAAATGTAGCCCTATAAATTGTCACATTCATTCATAATTTGAGGCCTTTAAACCTAAGTAGCTTTGATAGTATTTTTTTTAATGGAAATGAGTAGCTAAAGCAATAAGGTAGGCAAATAAAAAAATTGTTATTTTTGAAATAAGTAACTAGGTCGTTGGGCTTCAGGTTATGAATAGAGCTAGTAGCCAATTGAGAACATGATATAGCTTAGTAATCGAATCGACCCGCATCATAAATGTGTGCCTTCTTGTAAAAAGGCTAGAATGACGTTCCAACCAAGCAGTTTAAAAAAACATGACTTTTGAGTAACTAGATTGACATTCATTACCATTGTTTGCCTCCGTGTAAAAAGACTAAGTCCATATTCATAAAAATTAAATAAAAATAAAAATGAGTTTTCGAATAAAACCTACCAAACTTGTAATAGTTTGACTTTTCATGAAAATGTACTTAGGCTTAGTTACAGAGTTGAATGACCAAAGAATTATTAATAAGTGTGTGCAATTGAGAAGAGTAAACAATTTAACACTTGAGTCTGGATTAATATGAATATTTAGTTCAAAGCCCCAAGACGCGAATTTTGCATGTTAATTACTTGAAATGTGTTGGATCTCGTTTCCGGAATCCAACTCTTAACAAAATACCATAACCACCAATTTCTCATTTAATTTTATTTAATAATTCTAACTTCCAAAAAAAAATTCGGGGTCCAACAAAATGACTTGGATGATTGTGTTTTAAATTAAATTCATTCATGAAGTTGAAGCCATTGTCTCATTACTGCATTATATGTTGCGTGAAATTTTGTGTGTTTGTTGTTTTGTTTGCTTAAGCACAAGCAAACGTTTAAGTGTGGTGATGTTGATAAGTGTGAAATGCATCATGTTTTAGTGTATAGTTTGATATATGTTTATCCGTTTATTCGATTGTTTAGTATGTGTTCTCGGTAGAATTGTGTTAGTTTGTGAATTATTTGTGTTTAACTGTTTTTATGGGTTAGTGTTGAATGTAAAACACACTACTAGTTTTACGCTCAAAATTGCAAGTATACGGGTCGCACTTATAGTTGAAAGCAGATATCGATCCCACAAGGATTGTGCTTAGGCACCATTTAATTCAGGTTGTTCTGTTTTTAAGAAATCGTTTCAATCAAATTTAAAAAGATAAGTAAATAAAGATAAACTTAAAGTAACAGGTAACAATGCAACCCAAACCAAAATCGCAAACTAAGACTTAGAGAAAATCAAGATTAAACATTAGGACTTATCATTATCCCTATTTGCTCTCCTCTGATTAATTGATTCAATTTATGCTTGGCCCAAGGTTTCTTAAAATTCTAGCTACCCTCTCTCAAAGTGTAACTAAATGTCACTAGTTAAATAAATTAGAATTAACTTTGTGATCTCTCGATGTGCAAAGCCTTTCCTAAACATTCAACTAGATATGAAGCTATCCTGTAAGCAGTGTATTGATCTATTGAAATCTCTTCCTAGTAAATCAATAACTTGTTATTTACAGGTCTATTAATTGTCAACTCTCGTTGTATAATTAACATAGATTACCAAGCTTACTCTCTCGATTTATTGCAAGGTTTAAGCACAATAAATATGACAAACATGTATATCATTAAATCAATAACCAAAGGTTCACAAATAGTTCAACAATAAACCCTAAAAATTGTTTTAGCCAATCATAATATCCAGAACATCCCAAATAATCAAATAATCCATGATAAACATGCTAGAAGAGAAAGAAATTGAAATAAGATTAGACAGGGCATCTCCTCCTCTTCTTTGTCCAATCTGGAAAATCTAGATGATGGGGGTGCTCTTTGCCCGGTTGCGAATGAAACTTTAAATCTCCCCTTTCTCTAGGCTCCCAATATGTCTTTTAGCTTCAGAAAGCAAGTTCCACGACCCCCTCACAACTATTAGGATTCTATGTCTTATAAAGTCACGAAAACCTAAAAAAATACATGAAACCCACGTATCTCTTTGACTTCTAGTTCCCACGATCGTTGGAATTATACTTGTGATTCCCAAGATCGTGGGTTAACTTAACATAAACTTTCTCCATAGATTTCCCATGATCATGGAAAACATGCCCTTTTCCATGATTGTAGGTTCTTGTTTTTCAGCAGCTCTGCTTCTCTTCTCTTCTCTTGGTACCTAGCTCAATCACAAAGGTGTCCACTCTCCATTCCTACACTAAAATGATCAATCCCCACCCTATGAAGATCAAACTAAATAAAAACACTCAAAACAAGTCTTAAAACACAATAATACTAACCTATCATGCAAGAAACATATACCAAATACTTAGAAAAATACATACTAATGCATAACTATCCGTTAGTACAAGCATTTGAGCTTAATTATTGTGTTTTTGAGGTACCTTGATGTGTTTGCTAGTATTTTAGGGTCAATAGTAAAGAACAGAGAAGTTTTAGAAAGACTTGGACTGAACAACGGCCCACAATCATGGCCCATCAGCCACAATCGTTGCAAAAGCAAAAGAAGACAACCCACGATCATGGCCAAATTTCCATAATCGTGACAGAAGCATCAGACTTAGCCCAAGATCGTGGCCTTCCTTGTACGATCGTGACAGAGAGTTTACATGTGGCCCACAATCATGGCCTATGTTAGACAGACGCACAGACATAGTCAAATTTTGAGAGTTTTTCGGACCTTTTCAACCCCAAGAAAACCTAGGGCTGCCACAAACACATCAGGTATAAAAAGTACAAGACAAAAGAGGCAGAGGGAGCTTTTGTTCAGCCACCACATCGAAATCCTAAAGGAGAGAACTTTGAGAGATCGAGAAAGAGAATGAGGAAGATAGAAGAGGAAGACGACACAGACTTGACGTGCTCAAGAAGCTTTCCGAACTCGTGGCTCCCATCGTCCATTTGAGTTTTATTTCCTATGTATTTCAGTTTTATTTGATTGTAGAATTAGGATATATAGTTTGATGATCGAATTGAATTGTTGATTGATGTTCTATGCTCACCTTTAGAATATTATTTTTAATTTAATGAAATATGATTGTTTTATGTGTTTATTGAATTAATTGTGGTTTAATTATGCACTTCATCTCTTGATAATAAACTGAGAGGGTGAATTGAGAAAAAATGATTAAATTGGCCTAATGAGAGTTAGGTAATTTAATAGATTCAGAATTAAATCAGGTTGGTAAATCTTGTGTAGAGAGATCACATATAAGTTTCCAATTGTTTATTAGAAAACTTAAGAACTGATTAGGTTTTGGACATGTTGTTAATTAAAAGATTACAACTTTCCATAATCTGATTAGGGTTTATGCTTTAGGGTTCAATTATAACTTGAGAGAGAGTAATTAGCCCTAGGATCTTTTAAAACTATTAATTCGATAAATAGTAATTGGTTAGGTTAGTATTAAAGATAGATAATTTTTCGTTTCTCTCTTTTGGTTAACTGTTGAATTCTAGGGTGTACTATAATCGTTCAACAAATCAATCAATTTCCATTATTTGTTATTCATTTTAATATAAAATTGTTAATCGTTGTTCGTTGATTGTTTTCATTAAATGTTAATTGTCAATTATTGTTTTGTTATTTGATTTGGTTTGTTTGATTTATTTAGTTCTTGTGTTTAAATTCATTGTCTATTATATTTCTGTTTAATAGTTTTCGACTTTAAATTCTAGGATTAGATTAACCCTCCTCCTAGGATCGACACCTTAGGTACTACACGATAGACTTGTATGCTTGCAGAATATCGAGGTTAAATATTAAAACTTGCTCATATCGAAAAACCACAATCAATGTGTGATGCCTCCAACCATGCCATTGGAGCAGTTTTGGGTTAGAGAGTGGGGCAGATCCCTCATGCTATTTATTATGCCTTGAAAACCTTGAATGATGCCCAAGCAAATTACACCACCCTAAAAAAAGAGCTTCTTGCGGTAGTTTTTGCTTTGGATAAGTTTAGGTCTTATTTATTAGGTACTAAGATTATTTTTTATTATGATCATGCAGCTTTGAAGTACCTACTAGCAAAGAAGGAGGTAAAGTTGAGGCTCACCCATTGGATACTCTTACTTCAGGAGTTTGATGTGGAGATAAAGGATAAGAGAGGCTTAGAGAACAGAGTAGCAAATCATTTATACCACTTAGTAGAGCATGGTGCTGACACGAACCCTATCAATGATGATTTTCCAGACGAGCAGCCATATGCAGTACAATCGACAACTCTTTGGTACGCTGATATGGTGAGTTTCTTGGTTTCTCATAAATTCTCTATAGATTTCACCAAGGTACAAAAGGAGAGGATAAAGAGCCAAGCAAAGGTTTATTATGGGATGGCCCTTACCTGTGGCAATTTTGTGCGGATCAAGTCATTAGATGGTGCATACCTGATAGTAAATTTCTTTCTATTTTGACATTTTGTCACTCTTATGCATAAGGAGGTCAATTTTCCCCAAAGCGGATAGTTTACAAGGTTCTAGAGTGTATGTTTTACTAGGCATCTCTATTTCAAGATTTATATGATTTGTGTAGTACTTGTGACAATTGTTAGCACACAGGTACGTTAGGTTTATGTGGGGAAATGCCTCAAACTCCCATATTAATTTGTGAGATTTTTTATGTTTGGGGCATGGACTTCATGGGTCCCTTTCCCTCCTTGTTTGGACTTCAATATACTCTGCTAGCAATTGATTAATTGTCGAACTGGGTGGAAGCAAAAGCCATAAGAATTGGTGATTCTCGAGTGGTTGCAGATTTCTTGAAATCCAACATTTTCTCAAGGCTTGGAGTTCCACGAGCCATCATCAGCGACAAGGGGACTCACTTTTACAGCCAGATGATCGAGGCCCTCCTAAAGAAATATCAAGTGATGCATCAAGTCTCAACCGCTTATCACCCTCAGACGAGTGGTTAGGCTAAGGTATCTAACTGAGAGATCAAGTCCATCCTAGATAAGACGGTTAATCCCAACAGGAAGGATTGGAGTTTGCACCTCAACAACGCCTTATGGGCATGCAGAATTGCATACAAGTCTCCAATAAGGATGTCACCATTCAGGCTTGTTTTAGGAAGCAATGCCACCTTCCAGTGGAGCTACAACATAAGGCTTATTGGGCAATCAAGAAGTGTAACATGGAGTTAGAAGTTATTGGTGCCCACAGACGATTACAATTACAAGAGCTCGAAGAGTTGTGACATAAAGCATTCGAGAATGCCCGAATTTATAAGGAAAGACTAAGGCATTCCATGATCGCAACATGTCTAGGAAGACATTTATGGTGGGACAGAAAGTACTTTTATATCATTCACGCCTCAAGCTCTTTCCAGGTAAGTTACGCTCCTAATGGATAGGTCCCTTTGAGGTTACACAAGTATATCCCATGGAGTGGTGGAGATCAAAAGTGTCAAGATGAGGAAAGAGTTTAAAGTCAATGGACATCGTCTTAAGCCTTACTTTGAGGGATTTCAGATTCACAACGTGGAGGTGATGGAGCTTAAAGCTCCAACATATATTAGTTAATATCGGTTGATAGGGGTTGAGCTTATGACCATAACCTAGAGCTTGTTAGGAGGCACCCTAACGTTATCCTTTCATTTTAGTTCTTTGATGTTTCAATTTGCTTTCATTTGAGTACCTTTTTTTTGTCTGTTTTGTTTTAGGAATGCAAAACCTGAGCTGTGAATTCTGCTTTCAAGTCGTTGAGCCTTCTATGATCCAGGGGAATCCTTCTGTTCTCATTCCCTTGTATTTTTATTGATTTTAGGAAATTGGGGACAATGTCCCATTTAAGTGTGGGGGTAGGGCCAGGTTTAAAATTTTTGCATTTTTGCACTTGAATTGTGATGAATGTTAAACCAATGTCATTCTGTCATTGTAGTTGGACTGAGAATTGAGTTGTGTGCTTGAATTTGAATTAAACAACTTGAGTGGAAGGTGAATCATATGGATTGATTGAAGTAGTTAGTTGCATAAACTCACCCAATAATTTGATATTTGAGTGATTAGGAAACGTATGGAATTTTGATGGATTTTCTTATAAACACATGCGAGGTTTAGAGCCTATATGACTACATTTCATAGTCATTATGTTTCTTTATTGTGTGTGATGTTCCCTAGGAAGATTACCTTTAGAACTTACATTAAACCAATTTGAAACTACGATATGCATGTTTAGTGGAAATGATTAAGGCCTTCTTTTTTGAACCCTTAGCTTAAATAACCCATCAACTCATTTTCCCCTTACCAACCCCTCTGAGCCTTTAACCTTGTTTGTTTTTTGAATTAATCTCCTTACATTGAAACCCAAAACCCATTAGCCTTACCTTGTCATAATTTTAATAAAGTAATGAGTGAGCATTTGATGTCTATGATTTAGGGACTTTTGTTTTTGTATTCAATTTTGAGATATTTTGAGAGGCACTTTTACTATGTTTTTATTAAGTTTTTTTGTTTTTATTTCCTTATTGTTCTAGTGTTATCCAAAAAAAAGGAGAAAGAAAAGGAAAAAAGAAGAAAAAAAGAGAAAAAGAAAAAGAAAAGCATATTTGTTTTTGGTATTATTGATTAAAAGTGTCTTTGTTTCTATTGTTGAAGGAAAGGGAGTAGCATTAGTTAGTGATGAGTAGTTGTAGCCCATTGTATTTATTTGCTTATCTCATAATTGGTATTTGGGTGTCCCTCTTACTTAGTACTTTGTATATACTTGTGAGTAACCCATTTACCCTTTTTTCCTTACCTTAACCCAATCCTCATTACAACCAGTAAAAGCCCTTTTGATCCATGATGGCATGTATTCTATGTAGAGGAACTGGGTGTATTTGAAGCCTATGGTATTATAATCTCTTAGAGGGGGTTTTGAGTGAAACACCAACCCTCACATACTTGAGTGATTTGAGCGAACATCGCGAGGAAAGTCCATCTTAGTTTTATGCTTATCTTTGATCAATGGTGTCTACCTTTGACTTTGTTTATGTGCACTGATGAAAAAAAATATTATATGTGTAGTAGCTTGATGCTTGAGTTTGCCGAAGTTTGAAGGATTGCATACACTTGATTTTATTTGAAAAAGAATTGATGGAATAATTTGGTTGTTTCTAAATTGCTTGAGGACAATCAATAGTTCAAGTGTGGGGGTATTTGATATGAATGGATTTCGCTATATTTTTATATGTTGTTTCATTTTGTGTTCCTATTAACTTTACATGTAGATTTAATGATGGAATACAAATACAAGATTAAAGCATGAAGTTTTGAAGCCATTAGGAGCTATGAAGGCTGTCCATAATGCAGCTAACAAAGTGAAAACAATGACTTGGAGAAGCATCAAAGAGGCTGTCCAAAATACGGCATCACCACCAATGTTTGAGGAGAGGAGTTTCACGCATAAAACGCAGCAGCTAGAGGACGTTTGACAAAGAAGAAACTTCGTCATTTGGCTAGCAAAATGCAAACTTAGTGAGAAGCAGCAACAAGTTTATGTAATGCACGAGGTTTTAAGGGGTGTGAATAGTACTAGTGGACCAGAAAATAAATCACAAAATCATAAGAATAGTAGCGCAAAAGAAGGGAGGTAAAGAGCAATGAAACGACAAAAAAAGCATGGCAGAAGCATAAACCAACACGCAGTACAGGAAAGCAGAAGAAGGTGAAATGCAGCGCAGGAGTCCATGCTAAGCAACAGCTGGAAAGGAGGCTTTAAAATGCAGTTTTGATGGAGCTTTCATCCACGCAAAAATGACATAGCACAGGAGGACAACACCACGAAACAAAACGATAGTAGCAGAAGTGGAAAACACTAGCTGTTAGTATGGACGAAACGAAGATGTTTGCAAGGGTTTTTGTGTGAATAGTAAGGTGGCCACCAACATTAATTTTTACATCAAGTGCATAGTGAGAGGGAGTAGTGTGGGAAATAAACAGAGAATAGAGCTTGAGATAGAAAAAGAGAGTGGAGAGATGACGGCTTCAATTTGTAGAAGGTTGGCGTGGAGCTTAGAGCCTTCCTTGCTTTCCAGGAGATGCAACACGTCCATAAATACCTTTTTGGATTTAATTTCAATTATTGAACCGTTCATTCACCACCTTTTGCTTTATGTTTGCTAAAGCTTTAGTTTTCTAACCAAGTGCTTGCTTTTTATTTCTCATATCTAAATGCTTTATGTTTATTTGTCTTGACCAAATGCTTTAATTTCTAGCTCATTAGTTTAATGCTTAGTTTAATTCTTTCTTTAGTTTAATGTCTTTTTATTTTTATTGTTTGACTTGGGATTTTGATTAATGAATGACTTTGGTTTAATTTTTCAGCACTAATTTAATTTAATTAAGTGTGGTTTATGTTTGTTTAGTCTTTGTTTTCATTAATTTAATTATGGGTGGCTAGTTGCTTAAGGGCTTGAAGTTATAGGAAGGATTAAGGATGAAAGTTATGAGAATTTGGTTTTGCTTAGTTTGATGTTTTTAAACTTAGGTTGGTTTGAGAATTTATGTAAAATGTCATAGATTAGGTGTTATCCTTAGGATTGATCACCCTTTAGGTAATTCCCTAATCCTAAAACTAGGAATGAGTATGTGACATGTAATAGTCCATAACGATTCCTAAAAGTAGCAATAGGTTAGTTGGATTTGTTAGGATGCTTAATCAACTAATCTAGGGTCCCATACCTTTAGGTTTCACTTTCTGAGCCTGTGTGTTAATGACCTAAGTTAATCGTTCCTTAGTACTTAAAACTTATCCACTATTAAATCTAGAGAGCTTATTCTAGGTTATAGATGGAGATAGGGGTATTTTTAGAGCTTGTTAGGGTTTGAGAACTTGTTCAAACCTATAGGCTAACATCATAGCTAGAATACCGTTTATCTTGATTAGAGGATCAATAGTCATTCCTGAATCCCGATGATATCTTCGGCCCACTTCTTTATTATTGTTAGTAGTCTTTTCGTGTTTTGTTTTATGTTTGTTAAATCTTAGTTTCTTCCGCTTTCATCATTCCAGGTTTTTTTTGTTTCCCTTTGCTTTGCAACATTAGAGATAGCAATTCACCTTATCTCCCTAAGGATTCGACTCGAACTCACCCTAGCTACGTAGTTAGGTATTTTATTATTTGGTAGCTTACGACGAGCTTCACCACATATAAATGTGTAACCAAACTAAAAGCTGTGAAAAGAGAACTAATCAGACTGTAGGAAATTAACAATCGATCCAATGACTTGATAGAAAAGAGAAGCTTTGGATGCTCTAAACCAATGCTAGGACTTTCTAACTAAGAATCCTTAGGATAACTCGCACAAGTTACAAAACTATTAAAAGCTAAGAAGATACATAAGCATTTTTTAAATATATACCTCTTAACTCCTATAGTAATCCAAAATAAACTTGTCGAAAGAATCCGAAAAGAACTCCAAATTCTTTTTTTAGATCTATTTAAGCAAGGAGGAATCTTAACAATATCTTAACAATATCTGAAGGGTAATATCATCATTGGACAATCCATTTTGAGGGAACTGGCAAATAATCACTTCACCATACTACTAAGTACCAATTATAAAATAACTCCTATATTTGATGAGCTAAGGAACATCCTTAAGTTTCTAATCGCACATGACATCTATAATGATCTTACCAAATAACTCACATTTGAGGAGATAAAGACAACATTATTCTCCTTCCTTTGAGACAAAGTAGTAGGAACAGACTTTTTCAAGGCTGGATTTTTCTAAAGTTTTTGGAATTAAACTAGTGAACTAGTAACATATGTTGTCATTTGTTGTCATGGAATTCTTAAAATCTGGTAGAATGTTTGCTGAGTTACATAAGACTCATCTATGCCCAGTTCTAAAGGTATCAAATCCTACAACTCTTAATGACTATGGACCTATCGCTTGTTGCAATGTGAATTACAAAATCAATACAAAGGTTATTGCTAAGTGATTGAGAATAATATTGCCTAAATACACCAATCAATGCCTAGATTCCTATGTATAGGACAGTAACATTGGTGACAATATCATGTTGGCACAAAAATTATTCAAAAACTATAACTCTAATTCGTCCATTAAAATTTATTCCTTAAAAATAGATTTTATCAAGGCTTTTGATTTTTTGAGCTGAGACTTTGTAATATCATCACTACAGGCTATGAGACTGCCTACCACATTCATAACATGGATAAGGAGTTGTATTACTTCTATCACATAAGTCTCATAAGTGGAGAACCTTCAAACATCATTAAAATTGGGAGGGGAATAACGTAGGGTGATTTACTATCACACTACATTTTTGTCATTTTTATAGAAGTCTTTCATAGACTCGCCATGTTTAGAATTAAAAGAGATCCCAGATTCAAAATTGAAAATATTTCAATTGTCTTTTACTGATGATTTGCTTCTACTCTGTGGTTATATCTAGCTCAATAGAGCTACTTGTCAAATATCTAGAGGAATTCAAATAATTTTCAGACTATCTTTTAATCTTAGCAAAAGTTCATTCATACCCTCTTCTAGTTTTGATGTAAATGTAAGTACAACTCTCACCTCTAAAGGCTTGAACCAATAGCTACCCCCATTCAAATACTTGGGGATCCCCATCTCTGTGGAGAAACTCACCAAAAGGGATTGTTCTCCTCTCTTAAACTCCATTAAGAATAGATTTGTTATCTAGTGCAATAAATGTCTATCCTATAAAGGAAGACTTCACTCATCCTTTCCATAATTTCTAATATATATATATAATGGATCTCACATATTGCTTTACCTAAAGGAGAAATTAAGGAAATTGATAGACAAGTAAGGAATTTCCTTTAGAGTGGATTAGAGAATAATAAAAAAAAATTCCCAAGGTCAAGTGGACTATAGTCTGCCAAGCTAAAGTCCATAGTGGACTAGGTATCACTTCAATTAGAAATATGAGCAAAATAGTGCTCATCAAGAGACTATAAAGATTATGTTCAGTGGGTGAAAACCTCTGGGTTAGATGGACACAACTACATTTGTTTAAGGTTTAAGTATCTAGAATGTTAAAGCAACACTTAGAATATCTTGGACCCTAAGTTAAATCCTGAAATTCCAAGAATTAGTGCACTTGTGCAATAAGATTGGAGATGGAAGCAGTATCTCCTTCTGGTTTGATTACTAACATAATAGCGGTCTTCTTGGTTACCTGAACTATAACTAGTAAAATCTATAATTCCATCTAACATCAAATTTTAGGCTTTTATTAAGGATTTGAAAATTTCACCACCAAATCCTGTAGGAAGTTACTATGATATTACAAAACTCCAATTCTTGGTTTTAAGTTGATATGGAACTTACTGATTAGCCCTTGTCATTCCTTCATTTTGTGGCTATTGTCAAGGAGATGCTAAACTATTTAAACCAATCTTTGGCACATTGTTATACAATATTTTGCGTGAGAGGAACAATAAAATATTTGGCTCTAAGACAACAAATGTTGATGTCTATTTTGGTACCTTAACCCAACATATTTAATCCAAAGCTATAGCTAGTAATCTACATCCTATTTTTTCTCCTGCAATTTTCAACAACTACAAACTTCTCTAGTTTTTTAATGGCCATATTTTAGTACTTGATGAAATTTTCTTTGGCTAAGAGTGTATGATTTCCTTTCTAATAAAGCTAGTAGAACTAATGGTTATCTCCTAAACCTGTATTACCGTAACCTTTTAATTTTTTCAATACAATTAATCATCTTTCAAAAACAAAACTTAATTTTCTCTTCTAATGATTGGATACATATTATTGAATGAAGTTGCCAATTACGCACTACATATAAAGATGATAATTTGGTCTTCAAAATCTCACTTACTAATATGGTTTATTAGATATGGAATGAACAAAACAACATGATATTCTCTAACAATGCAATTAGCAGAGAGACATTTCTAAAGGATCTCAGTACAAAAATCAGAATTCAACTTCTCCCTCATAGTATTAAACAAGGATAAAGATCCATCATCAATAGGAAATTAGAGACTATCTTTATTTCTTGGGTTGCTCTAAGTAATCCTCCCACAAATGGCTTAAAATATCCTTGCAATCATTTAGCGTGAGTACGTTCATCTCATGCTTGAATGACACATGATAATCACTTTCATTACATGTAATTCTATGGTTTTCCATTTTAAAGGCTATTGTATAACTTTGGTCATTATTTTTTATTAATCAAATTTATTTCATTTCTTAAAAAAATGTTGATAATTCCATTTCTCAAAAAATGTTGATTAACTTTTCTTTTTATATTGCTTACTAGACTTAGTGCTAGTGTTTATCAACTTTTGGGATAATAAATTCTAAAGTATCTAACCTTTTAATATTTTTCAAAATGTCTAACCTTTTAAAAATTTTCATTTTTTAACCAACCTTTCAAAACTTGTACAACCTAGTTTAAAACACTATATCTATTAGTTATTTGACAATGTGGCTAACGTAACACACTTTTAACCTGACAAGTAGACGCCAACTTGACTTTTAGTGGACATCTAAATACCCGAATAAATTTGAAACCAAAATAACTTATAGCATATAACCTATAATCCATAACTCATAACCCATAGAAAAAGATTTGAAATTGTACTTGGTATGCTAACTAATTTAAGGAAGCACTTCACAAGCTTGTTAATAAGAGCAAGGATGACACAAAAACAAAAACCAACATAAGAGAATGAGAAGGAATGACAAATAGCTAATTGAAACAAAAAATAAAAGAAAATTTTTGTGGACGTCGAGGGGATTAAAGATTGAAAGAATGAAATTCCCCTTGTGAATAAATACATTATATTTCATAGAAATAACATGACGATTTTGTAAATCAACCTTATGTTAACAATACTAAGCTAGAGGAAAGAGAGACTTTGAGAAAGAATTAGTAACAAATAAGAGGCTAGGAAAAAAAATGATAGAACCAATGCACAAAAGAGAATAATACTAAGAGGCTAAAAACAAAAACAAGGAACCAAGTAAATAATCAAACAATTGAGAATAAACAAAAAAAGGAAAAGAACATCTATGAGAGAGGAAATTGAGAAAGAAACAAAAATAGCAAGAGCATCAATAGGAAAAACAATTAAGGAGAATTTTGGACAAGGAAAAAGGAAAGCAAAAAACAAAAAGGAGTGTACAAAGAGGGGAGGGAGAAATGAAATGAGAGCAATAAGAAAAAAAAAATAGAAAAAGGTAATTCCAATAGGTTGAGTCCACTAAAATCAAATTCTTCGAGTTACAAAAAAGGAGGAGAAACCAGCACTAAGTTATGAGTTATGCATATAGCTTTAGATGGAGAGTTCATACTCGTGCCCCTTTGTCTGCTTCATAATTGTCAAATAGCTTATATCAATCATTTTCCTTATGGTCGTGGATTATGAGTTATGAGTTAGATGAGTTATTTTGGATCCAAATCCTTGTAGGTGTCTCAATGTCCACTAAAATAACGTGTCCTTGGGTTAAAAATATGCTCTATTATATATATCATCAAAGAATTAATGAATTTTGATATGTATTGTATGAGTTACGGAAGGTTAGTTACTAAATTAAAAAATTTTAAATAAAAGTCATTGAGCTCTTTTGTAGCTTAGCAAACTTAAAAAAATTTCTTAATCTTTCAAATTATCAAAAAAATCCATAATTATTAATTTTTCAAAAAACTCCTTTTTTTTAGACTTTGTCAAAAAATAACAATGAAATATTACATGACATGAATATCATACAAGGACCAACCAAATGTTATTTATATGAAGATCTAACTCAACTTTTAAATTCGAACTTAACTAATTAAAATCGACTTAAATTAATTTGTATTATAATTATCTTAAATTATTAATTTAAGTGGAGTTTAATTAGTTTGAGTTAAGTTTAAAAGTTAACTTAGGTTACCATGCCATTGACATTTAACTTTTTTACATATGATATTCATATCCAGTGTGTTTCATCGATATTTTATAACCAAATTCTAAGAGAATGGATTTTTAAAAAAAAACTAGAAATTAAAAGAAAATTTTAAAGATTAAAATTTTTTTCTTAAGTTTTTATAAATAT
>JANZLH020019804.1:0-20994 GCA_026770325.2 Erythroxylum fimbriatum
ATACCGGATTTCGGTTTGGCTTAGTCTAAGGTTCCAACGCAACTTTTCGTTTCCTAAGATTTGCGCTTTCGGATGTCGGCATTTGCTTCCGTTTCGTTCCGCTTCGAATTCGAAAAGAATCCGTTCTTTCGATTCTGTTTGCTTCGTTTCCGTTTCCGTTTCCGTTTTTCGGTTGGGATCCGGTTCCTGAGATTGGGTCCCAACATCTCTTTTATATGTCATATGGGGACTAACAATTCGTAGTGGGTCTCATTCATTATATATGTATTTCTAGCAAAATTTGAGAAAAGATCTAATGTAGAGACAATATCTTGCTAACTCAAGAGGTTTTCAAAAACTGTAATAAAAATCACTCATTCAAGAGGAGTGTAATTAAAATTAGCTTATACAAAGTTATTAATTCCATTAATTGGAACTTCATATTGCTTACCTTGATACAATTGGTTTTCTAGCAAGATTAATGGTTAAATGCATCAAAGTAGTCTCTTATAATATATTTTATTGTTGATTTACTTACCATATTAGGAGTTTATCTTAACTTAGTGACAATTCTAATGACATATATTCGCATTTTTAAGGAGCTTTCAGGTCTTATCATCAATAAAGATAAGAATCACATTCTCATTTTATTAAGAGCTCTAAAAGATCAATATATAAGGATATCCTACCTTTAACTGAAAGATATAAAGAAGAATTAATTATCGGTGCAATAAAAGTCTCTCCTTTATAATTAGAATCTAGCTTATCAATTAAACACTTACTAGCTTAAATATATATTAGTCCTCATAGATGGTGCGGTGCTTCCTATAAGCTTGATCAAAACGATGGAGAAGACAATGAGGTAGTTTCTATATTTAGAAGACCTCTATAAGAAAGCATTGTCCAAAATGAAATGGAATGAATTTTGCATGTCTAAAGATGAAGGGAGATTTAGGATTATTCCCACTAGGACCACAAACAAGGGTTCTAATGTTAAAGATGTTTTAAACAGTCCTAACAAATAAAGAAGCTTTATAAATGAAATGGATTCATGCACATTACGTAAAAAAAGAACTTTTGCATTGTGAGGTTGAAAACCAATAGTTCATGGTTCATGCTCTATATCTTTAAGTTAATATGACTGGTAAGAATGGAATTCAAATTTAAAGTAGATGATGGAGTTTTCATTTCATTATGGTTTGATAAGTAGTGCATCATAAGCCCTTTAACTAACGCAGGCACCTCTAAAAGCCTCATTCATTTTTTCGCCCTGCTATTAAAATGAAAATAACCATAACAGATAGAGTGAGAGGCATCATCAATTTACGCAAATATTATTCTCTCTACAAGTGGATAATTAATCACTTATTCTTTTAATGCAATTTCTCTTCCTCAATTTGGATGAGAATATAATAGATGTTCAATATTTTAAATCCTCTATTGAATTGGTTAGAAATTATTATTTAGATCATTAAAAAACTATTGAAATGTAAAAAAAGGATATTAAGATTTTAAAATAACTTTTAGGAGCATGGTCTATACCATTTGGAAGGAAAGAATTTTCATAATTTTCTAAGGCTAAGTACTACTAAATCATCAACTTATCACTGAGCTTATAAGTCTAATTAAAGAGCAAATTACCATAAGTTTCGTTAGATTTATAGAAACAATATCGTCGTTAGTTGGGGAATTTACACACCATGAATGAGGCATATAAAATCAAGAAGCTTTTGAGCTGTTTTGAAACTGAAAATCATATCTTAAATTTCATTAAGTATGTTTATGTGGAAGCTTTCCTAAATTAGTATAATGGTTAGTAGTCATAATGGCAACAATGAATATGGCTTAGTCATAAGCTAAAATCATTTTAGTAGGATACAATCCTTAGTATTAGAAAATGTTAAAATGACTTAGCCCCTATTTGGTTCAGTTTTTGGAGGGTCCAAAAGCACTTTTGTCTACCGCAAAAGCTATTTTGAAGGAAAAATAGGTGTTTGGCTGTAAATTTTAAAAGCACTTTTGAAATAGAAATAGCTTTTTTAAAAGTTGAAATATAACTTTTTCAAAAGCTAAAATTTGGAGCTTTTCAGAAAAGCCCAAATTTTAACTTTTCCGGGAAGCTATTTTTTATGCTAGTTTCCGTCAGTTACGTAACTAATAGGGGCTAAAACCTTATACCGTCTATTCTCCTCTTGGGTCACGTAAACAAAACCATAGCCGGCTCTTCTACTCTTCTGTTTTGTTTCTTCCTGCTCATCAACCCCTCTCATCTTCTCATCTCAGGTTGGTTCTTCTTTTTTGTATTTTTATTTGCTTTAAATTTTTAATTTTGGAAAGTTGAAGGCAGACGTCGAACGTCGAATGTCGGTTTAATGCTTTCTACCCCTAGACACCAGACATCAACCTGGACTTTCTCTTCATCCTGGGATCATGCTATTATGTAATGTCAAATTGCAAATTGTAAACATTGTTACTGCTGCCTTAAGGTGTCTCTCATTCAAGTTTTCCATCTAATCAATTCGATATCCATCTCATTCAAGTTTTCCATCTTATGTTTTAATATTTTTTTCATATTAATTTTATTTCCTATAAGAAAATAAGACAACTCTTTAAATTATTTCCTACAAGATGGTACTTTGCATATTGGTCTACTTTAAAAATCATTTAGTATAAATAATTTTATTATAAAATAAAATATAGTTACAGTTAATAAAAGTGCTTTTTATTTTTATGTTGACAAACAGTCTACTGTATGAAGCTCTTTTTAAAAAGTTGTTTTTTTAATTGACAGCCAAACAGTCAACTGGTTTTTAAAAAAAGCTCTTCTCAGAAAAGCTCTATTGACAAAAGCTCTACTGATAAAAGCTCAACCAAACGGGTAGTTAGTATGTAATCTAATGAGAGCATATGGCTATGTACATTCTCTTGAGTTTTTCTTGTAACTCCTTCAGACATTCTTTTATTCATTCAATATACTTTCAATTCTTTAAAAACAAATTTGATGAAGGATCACCATGACGCAATTTAATTGAATTTTTTGTATATAAGATAGTCAATGTATATATGATGATCTTTATATAAATGTAGAGAATGGTCCTTGGTTTTTATAATGTGTATCCTATCAAAACTATGTTAAACATCACTAGGCCAATGCACCTATCATTCTCATATTGTAGCTTAAGTGAATATGAGTGTTGATTATATGAAGAATAGAAGTATTACTAGTAATTGTCTTTTTGTTATCTATTCTAAAAAATGAGTGATTAAATTAAAAGGAATAATTAACTAAACAAATATAAAATGCTAAACCAAATCAATGAAATAATACTAAAGTAACTAATAGATAAATAAGATCTAGATGTAGAATCATCCTAGAAACTTTTTTGTGGTTAGATTTGTCTTAATTCAATGATTAATTTTCATTCCTTGAACCATTAGAAATTCTAAAGTTATAAGTATATTATTTCTCAAGACATGCAACCACCCCCATCCTTAATTTTATTGATTAAAATATCTTAATCAAAATTATAGTTACATTCAATGGGGAGCCCTAATCTTATTTATAAAATTCATTAGGAACAATTCTAAGGAGCAAGTTAAAAAGCCTAAATTAGAGCGACAAAATATTCGACTTAGAAGGCATCACGGGCATGTCAATAAGAAGACTTGGTTGTATTAAGAGTAGATATAAGTTTGTCAACAAAGCCAAAAATAGGTGCACCAAGAAGGTGATATGATTGTGCCTAAGAGGAAATACGGGCATACTAAAAAAGTGCATGTATAGTGGTCTAGTCTAATAAACTAAATTCCTTTAGGAATCAAATGTCCATCTCATCACCATCAACCTATTTCTATTAAGATTTAAGTTATGAGCAATGATATATAATTTCGTGTATCCAAAAGATGATGCCTTGAGTTAAGGTATAGATAGACCGATTGATGTCTCTAAAAGTTCTAGCATTCTTTTCTATTTGAATTGTATACACTATACACCCTAAAGTAATTTTAAAAATTATATAATCTCCCTAAATATGTGATAAGGTTATCTTACTATTCAAGCTGTGGTGGTTGTACATCTACTGGATTTTCAATTAAAGGACTATAGTATACCCACATTGAAGTATAAATGGCTAATAGTTTTTAGGCTTTTATTAACGACAACCACAATAATAACAAAAAACAATAACCCAATGGAAGTCTCATTGATACGCAAGATCTAAAGAGGTCTAAAAGTATGCAACCTTAGCCCTAACTAGTAGAGAAGTTGTTTCTTATAGACCCACACGAAAAAATTATATATAAAGATACATATTAAAATAATAACAATTTAAAAATAAAAACAAAATATACTTAAAGATAACAATAACAATAAGAATAAAAAAATAACTCCATACAAATAAAAAAAGTAATAAAATAAATACATAACAAGGTAAAGATTAAAAATAAAAGATAAAATAAGTTATTAGAGCCTTTCAACCTGTCAATGGTACTAATATGTTTCTAGTAGGTAGTTATAGTATAAAAGGGATTTTAAGGAGGTTATGCTATATTCATATGTTATACCATTTCTAATTTTGCATTTGAACTCCTTGCATGAGTAATCCTTCCACTTTAATAGTTAAGTTGTTGTCCAGGAAAAGTCAATTCTAAGTTGAAGTTTATAGAAACTTCTACATTCCGAGTAATGTACATGAATCCATTGCACCTGTAACAATTATTTACTAGTGTGGATTCTCCAAATCCTTCTAGATATCATCCCCTTGTTCATAGTTTTAATGGGAATAATACCAAGACCTCTCTTACTCTTAAGCAAACATCCCTTATTCCACTTGATTTTTATTACTAACTTCTCAAAGCCATCATCAAATAATAGGAAGTTTTCAATCAATCAACTTTTATATTACCTTGGTTAGGTTCCTAGGGAAGTTCAAGTTCAAATATAAGGACCCATATATATGCATATTATTGAGGATTTATATTATAAGTTATAACCCATCTAAAAAAAGAAAGACTTCTATTGCTCTAATAGCTAATTCTTCTTTATATTAAATTAAATAATAACCAATAGTCTTTGAAAGTTAATCTCTTGCAAGTGATCAACATTACTAAATAAGTGAATGATAGGCTTTATTTTGTAGAACTAATATGTTAGAAAACCAATTTGTTAAATGTCCCACACCATCTGAACAAATAAAAAGCTTTTGTTTGTACTAATGGATAGACCTAAAAGGGATTATATATAAGTAAAGAATTCATAAAGAATTTGAAAGAGGTAGAATTAACACTACAAAGTAGTATCAATTCATCAATAAAAGGTAGGCCGAAATTCTCAATTTCTTACACTTATTATGAAAGATAAAATTGTTTATTAGATTGATGTTATGATCAATCAATCTTGTTATCACCTTAATACATAATAAAAATAAATAGGTGAAAGTGGATCACCTTATTTTAAAGCCTTTGCTCCCTTGATCAATTGAGTACACCTACCAATAGTTAAAATGCTATAAAAGGTGTTAGCAATGCATTACTCTATCCACCTGACAAATTGGGATGTGAAGTTAAAGACTTCTAGAGAGTGCATAATAAATTCCCAGCTGATAGAGTCAAAAGCTTTACGAAAATCAAAATTTAGTAAATAACTTTAGATTTAGGATTTCCTATGGTAGTTTTTAAAAAATTCTTAAGTTATTATTCCCTATGATGCTCTCATAAATGAAACATTTCCTAGTGTTAAGAATGATGATTGAGCTCCATACTGATTTTAGTATTGAATATAAGAGCTCAAATATGATTTTATACACAATTGCTGATATGAAATTGGTCTAAAGTTCTTCAATGATGCTTGATTAAGAAACTTTAGAACGAGATTGATATAAGTCTTGTTTAATTACTTTAATATTTTCCATTACTAAAGAATCCAAATTGAATTAATCACTTATGTTCTAATCTAAGTATAAGATTCATAAAAGAAATAGGCATTTAATCCATCAAGTCCTAGGATTAATTGGGATTAAGGTTATAAAAGCATATTTAATGTCTATGGAGTTGAAGGGCCTAACTAGAGATCTATTTTCTCTTCTATGATTTATTACGGAATGAATGACTTGAGTACCTACACAGGTGAACAGCTATTAATGTGAGTTCTTAAAGTGTTCTATAACTAACTTTGTGCCTTTTGCTTAATTTTTTTTGTTGGCTCCAAATTACTTGATCAGCTTTCTCTTATCAAAGAAGTTATCTTATTGATGTTCCTCCTCAAAAGAATCGTTTTATAGAAGTGATTATTGTTCTTGTCTCCTTTTTAAAGCTAATGAATTATTAATTTTTTCTTCAACAGAAAATTGTGGACTTAAAGTGATCATGTGTAATTTATTAAATCTAATATCTCGTTTGCTTGTATAATAAGATCCTCTAAAAATTGATTAAGTTATTTTTGCTTATGGTTAAGCTGTGTTCTAGTTTTTTCTGATTGCTAAAGCATTCCTAGTTTAGCCTTTTAAGTTCTTATTTCACCATCAGCATCGTCCTCACACATTTGTAAGATTTAAAATTTATGATAAGTTAGTAGCCATTCCTTTGTTCATAGCTTCTTCGTATCATTCCATTTTGGTTAAGTAATTATTAAATCTGAAGGGATCTTTCCTATGAGTTTATCAAGTTGTGGATTTTGATTAAGTATAGTCTAAAGTAGGATTGTTGCTAAATATGGCTTTACTAGCCTATAATTTAAACAACCATAGATGGTTTAACAAACCATATCAAGTTTTTTATAATGAAATAACTTCCAATTTGTTGTTTTAAGTGAAAAAATTTCCTTTATGCCTCAAATCTACCACTACAATTTGACTAGTACATAATTTGAAATCATCATTAAGTTTCTCAAGTTTTAGAATACTATCATATTTTAAGGAAAGTCTAATGCTATTGAAATCACCAAGCAGTATTAAGGTACTTCTACATTATTATAGATTGCTCATTCTAAAGCGAAATTATCTAGAGAAGGAAAATCAAACTAGATCTAGACTAGATAATTGCTCAATGTCATGTAGTTAACTTGGTCTAATGTTTTTAAATGAATAACCCTAAATTTTTTGAAAAATTAAATAAAAACATATTAATGGGAAGTGTATGGAGATTACAAATCATTTTAACTAAGGCCCCTTACAACAACAAAGAGAATTAGAAAACAATCCACTTAACTAAGAATACTAGATTGTCATTTATGTAAGAAACAAAAGGTAGACTTTCCGAGATTTAGTTGACCATGTTCTTTATTATTAGGATCTCCTTGAAAAGCTGAAATATCTCATATGTTGTCTCTTTTAATGTAGCTGACTTGTTTTTAAATCTTCTATTATTTCTTTCTTTCTATATCCCTTGTATACAAGTACCTAGTGCATTCACATACACCTGAAAGGTGGCCTTAGGAATCCCATAATGATCTAACATCCATTAGATTATTTCAGAAAAGGAAGTTGTTAGAAGTTCCCACTAACATAGCCTTTTGGCCTCGTTCTAAATACTAGAAGCAAACTGACACTCAAAGAATAAATGATACCTGGTTTCATCCAGTTACATGGGTAAGGAAAATGTTTTGATTAATGACAAAAAATTTAATCTATCCATTGTGTTCAATCTATTTTTCATGATCAGTCATAACAAGAAAGAGGTTTTAGGAAACAGGGATTTATTCCAAACAACTTTAAACCAAGGAACTTTAGGAATTTGAATTCGCGTTAAGTCCATATATACCTTATTGGATAGGTTAGAAATTGGCTTATTTTTCTAGTTAATACTTATCAGGATTGGAAGTATTTGGATAATAATCTAGTTTAAAGCTCCATAAGTCCTGAGGTAGTGCCCAATTACTGTCAACTATCATCACAGAGACTTTTTCCTGTAATGTGCCTTGAATCCTAGTTGCAGAAGCTTCAAAATGGTAGATTAAAATAACCTGTCCAATTGTCATACCACACAAAGGCTCTTTCCCCATTTCCCACCTTATAGAAAATTTTAGGTTTAACTTGATTTTTTAGTTGAAGAAGTTGGCTAAGAAACCAAGAAAGAGAAGAACTTTTGTGCATCATCCATTATGCTCTTGCCTTTCAGAAAATAATTATGTAACCATTTCATCTAAAGAGAGCCTTCATCTTCCAAGATCCGCCATAATCATTTCAAAAGCAAGGCATAATTAGGAGCCTTGATATCATTGACTCCTAATCCCCCTTCTTCTTTAGAAGTTCATAAATCTTTCCATCTAACTTTAGCTAACCTTTCTACTCCACCTCGGTGACCCTATAGGAATTATTTGAACATCCTTTCTAAAAACTTAATTAGTCTTTTTTATACAAAATGTGAGAGCTCTAGTAGATATGTAAAGAAGAAATAATAAACTTGATCAATTGGAGTTTGCCTACATATGAGAGAGATTTGTTCACCCAAAAGGAGAGTCTTTTTTAGACCTTTTTAAGAAGTGGAAAGCATTCTTGGAAGTTCAACCTTCTTGTAGAAATAGGCAGTTCTAGATACACTATAGGGGGAAGCTTTCTTTTCATACCAGTTATTTTAGCAATAATAGTTTCCATTCTAATCCTGATAATCTTTTAAATTGCTGGAGGAAGTCCATCAGGGTTTTGATAGAATCTGCATGAGCTTTACAGAATAATAAGAAATCATCAGCCAAACACAAATTGGTTAAGGACACTTTTATATATTTGGAGTGAAATATGAATTTGGGGTTCGTATTGACATTGTATTTAATAAGAAGTGTAAGAACTTCCATGCATAAAACGAAGAGGTTGAGATAAACAATCTTCTTGCCTTAATCCTTTAGCACCTTTAAAGATTGCATATGGGTTTCCAGTCATCAAGACATAATATGAAGCAGTAAAGAAGCATTCTTTAATCTAATGTATAAACTATCTTGGAAAACCAAAAAATTCTAGCACAACAACATAAAAGGCCAAAAGGGTAAAATAACCCCTAATGTTTACAATAATGTATGAATTGGACCCTAACGTTTTAGGATGTTCAAAATTAATGTTTACAAAATGTTCAAAATAAACCCTAACATTTGGAAAATATTAAAAAATGAACCATGATTGAACGAAACCACTAACGGTGTTAGGCTTCCATCAGCTAACTGCTGATGTGACATTTTTTTGCTGACATAGATTTTTTAAAAAAAAATTAAAGTGGGACCCACTAGTAATGATATGGAATTTTAAAAAATAAAAGGGGGTCCCACTATATGTTAAACTCTGCATTTCAGATACAATGGGTTTAAATGTAAGGAGGATGCAAATTTAAATTTAGTGTTTAAATAAGACATAAATTTTATCTACCCATCTTTCCATTTTCTCGAACCAGAGTTGTGACAAACCACCTAATTTGTATATATTCATCAAGCACCATGCCAAGTTGCATATGTATTCAACTTAGGCAGACAAAACTTAGACATTATAGCTACATTTTACTCCTCCTAAAATAATTATTAAAGAAATATACTGCTACATGTACATGTGTGTAAGCATCGTAGGGATGACCAATTGTATGCAAAAGCAGTCGTAAACCATATATATAAAGAGCCACTAAATGTATAAACTAAAAAAGTTATATTTTCAATTGAATATTCAAGTTATTGACGTGTAGTTTAAGTTTAATTAATGAATAACAACCAAACAAAATTTTAGCACAGTGTTCAACATTATTTGTATTGATGATATGGGTTCCATTTGTACAGTTTCAGAATGTTGTCTATAAGGTTAGACTCAACAAAAGATCATAGTTGTGCGCAAAGGGAAATACGAGCAATGAAACAAAGATCTTCAAGGGAGTAACAAGCATTGTTTCACCAGGAGAAATGCTTGCCATGCTAAGAGCTTCGAGCAGTGGCAAAACAACTATGTTAGCTGCATTAGGAGGCAAACTTAGCGGTCGAAACGGTGGAAGCATAACCTACAACTGGAAATCATTTTCGCACGCAATGAAGCAAAACACAGGCTTTGTAACTCAGGACGATGTTCTCTTTCCGCATTTAATTGTGAAGGAAACATTGGTTTCCATAACTCCTCTGAGGCTACCCGATAGTTTCAGGAAATAAGAGAAGTTATAACAAGCAGGCATGGTTTTTACTCAACTTGGTTTATTAAGGTGAAAATAGCATCGTAGGAGATCCTAAGTTGAAGTGCACACTGACAGTTACAATGATATAGTCGGCGTTCAATACACAAGCTGCCACCGAAGAAACAACCCTTACAAATGTACCGAAAAGACCCATCAGTAGCTCCAGCGGCAATGATTCCTCGTACCACCACTTTGGTTTATTTCTTCCTCTTTGTTTGAGAAAGTACTTTAAGAATAAATGTCACCTTTCGGTTACTAACAGAAGCTGAGGTAATTTATATAAAGCAAAAACATAATGAACAAAAAGCTCAAGCATTAAACTCGTACCTCATGATGGGCTCACCCCTTGTCACGACCCAGTACCATATCGGGCCCATGACAACCGCTGCATACCCGGGCTAAGGACATCACGGTATCCTTAATTTGACTATGCGAGGCTAACTAAATATCTCTATTTTTTTTTGAAAAATTTGCGCAGCATAACGATTGTATTTTTAAAATCCCAAAACCTGTAAACAATTTTAAACACACTTCTATACTCACACCAAAAAATTTACCATTACTTCAAGACTTTAAAGTTCACTCAAAGCAACCTTAACCACAGTATCAAAGGTCATACATAAGGTCTTTTACAACGACAAAATAGTCGAGAGTTAAATTTATAAAATTATAAGACATATCAACATAACCAAAGTAATAAAAACAATAAAATAGTTCATGAGCCACTATGTAACTAAAGTACAAAGCAAAAACTACCCACATGCGGTAATATCTTGAAATTGTCAAAAGACCGCATGATCTACTCAGAGCTTCAAGTTCACTAAATTAACCTGCATGGTTGGAAAGCGAAGGGGGGCGAGTACACTATGTACTCTGTGAATAGGAAAAAGCATAGATCATGAATACAATTCGATACATACTAAGACGGTATACATAACTTATAAAGTGAACATATAGCACATAGAAAACACATAGGCCCAACCTATGACTCAACATATACTGGTTAGGAACCATATAAGCCTAGCCTATCAACTCACTCATTCGGTGAACATAGGTTCTAGTTCCAGTACACAAAAGCATAAAAACATCATATGTATCAATCAAATCTCGATAGAAAATCAATATCAGGATAAGCCAAAACAATCATGTGTGACATCACTAGCGGCCAAACTAATGTGTGCACCCACTGATACTCGGTGTTGGCTCGACTTTCATCTGTGGTGAGTCCGAACTATAGTCGACAAGAGAGTCATGGCCCTACGTGATGACCTCGTCGGTGTCCAGACCTTAAGTGTGGAATCACCCGCAAGTCCCGTGAAAAGGTGTCGATATGAGGACTTGACTTTCATGTATCAGCGTCAAGGGTACAGAGGTCGCTTAATTTGTTGTGCTCAGCACACGATTGGCCAATCGTTTCCTCACCAATCACAAAAATCATATATAACAATTAAGTACATAAATAAAGTAAGGCATTATGTCTTTATTTATCGGTCCAACTGATAAAATGAAATCTTACCATAGCTTTAAGCCAAAAGAGAACAAAAACATGCAGCATGCATCAATCGATTATGCATATGTAAATTCCAAAACATTTTCTCATAAAATAAAAGCCATCTTTTTGTACTCCAAATGCATAGTTGTTCAAAACAATGTCATTTATTAAATACCTAAACATATTAGCATCCATTTGAAATTCAATTCTACCATACGTTGCTTAGGTTCAAAATTCACATACAAGTCATCATGCTTGTCTTAAGATGTTTTAATCCTATTTGAGAAATATAGTTTTCCCGACTCACCTCAAAAGAAGATATACGCTCTCTTAACTTCAAAAATCCTTGATACGAGCTCCTTGATTAACAGCTCCAGAGCCTTTATACTAAAAGTCATACGATGAAATTACTACTTAAAACATAAATTTCATATTTATACACAATCACATAAGTGTATAAAACTCAATATCACTCCATTTAAGCTATAGGATTCGACCATTAAACTTCTCACGTGGTTACTTCCTTACTATTCACATTAGCTTTTCTTTTGCATTTTCGCATTTAATGCCTTTAATCCACTACTTACCCATTTCAAAACATAATTAAGCACATCTTTACCTAAGTACATAGGTTAAGCAACAATTCAAGTTCACTTTAAGTAAACATGAAAGTGTTTTCCAATGTATATCATTATAAAGCCTTAAATCCTAAGCCAAGTTCACTTAGGTGTTTTATCAAACAGCTAATATGCACGACTTTCAAGTCACATTTTCAAGACTTTATCATAATAATTCATGCTCCTATCATGTTATATAGTAACACTTCCAATTAATGACACATTCCACCACTCCATTCAAACCAATTCTCTTCATTTAAGCTACATTTATCAATTACACACCTCATTACATTAATCCACTTCTTCTCCCATCATTTCAACCCAACCTTATCCAACATACATCTTCTTCATTCTTCATCATCAATTCACATTATACATGTATAATTAACACAATATAATTCATTTAAATCATCAATTCCAAAAGTTATTAAAAAATTCACAAACTTTCACCCAAGGGAGGGCATTTCGGTTTTGGCTTAAAGAACCATCTCCATGACACATTTCATTCCTCTAAACCATGTTTCAAGCATATTCAAGCATGAAGAACAACATATCTTAACACCAAACTCAAAATCCTAATGTAGAGTGAGATGAGACCAAATTTACCAAAACCTTCCTTTGGTGATATCTTCAAATTGTTTGAGAATTTCTCAAATCTAATGATAGATTTGAGTTCCTTGACCCCAAATTAGCTTGGAACACCTTGATTTGAGTTAACAAATTAAAAAGAGGGGCAGATTTTGGTGAGGGCCGAAACTTCTTCTTCCTCCTCTCATCTCCTCTCATCTCCTCTCTTTTAATTAAAACAAGATGGTTTAAGTCTTAACAATGAAGTACACTGCCACACATAAGAAGAGCCTAGAATTTTGACTCTTCTTTGACCAAAATATGTTGAAATTACCTTTTTATCCTTAGGTTATATGAAATTACCATTATACTCTCCAAACTTTTCCTAAATTTGCAATTAAGCCCAAAATTTGGGAATCACCAAAACTTTTATTTTTATTTTGGTCCTCGAACTTTTGAGAATTATAATTAAGCCCCTTAACTTTATAAAATTACAAATTGGTCCTCCAAGAATTGAAAATTTACAATTAAGTCCTTTAACTTTTAACAATTTTGCAAATAAGCCCTTATGTACATTAACTTTTCCAATTAAGCTTTCTAAGTGTCTACTAAGTCTATAAATCATTTCTAATCACCTCTAAGGCATTATAACACATTTAATTCAATCACCATGGTCATATCCACGCAATGGACTCGGTTTTACTCACTTAGAAGCTTACATGTCAGAAATCTCCAAGATTTCGCATACCGATAGACTCTAAGTTCATGTAAGGGCATATAACATTTTATATCACTGACATACCTGCTAAAAGGGTTCAAATACATCTTTGAACTCATATATAACCATGTATATATCAATATACAGTAGTATCTCCAAATATAGAACAATACAAAAGGGCTCAAAAAGTCTGGCGTTACAAGTCCTCCCCTCCTCAAAAGAGTTTCGTCCTCGAAACTCCTAAGTCTAGGACACAAATAAATGGGGGTATTGACGTCTCATAGTATCCTCAAGCTCTCATGTTATTTCCTTAACCTTGTCAGCCTAGACGACCCTCTCACATATATTGTCCACTTTGGGCTCCAAGCCCCTCACGGTTTTGCTCTTCTCACACCTGGGAAGACGCATCTATGGGGAAGAGGTATCTATATCCTTATAAGGCGTACTTTGTTCTCCTCTCCAACCGATATGGGATCTCACAATCTACCCCCTCTTAGGGCCTAGCCCCTTTAAGGGCCAGCATCCTACGCTAGCACATCTGGTCAAGAACCAGCTCTGATACCATTTGTGACAGCCCAGACCACTCGCTCACATATATTGTCCGCTTTGGACTGGCCCTCGGACCAAGACCCTCATAGTTTTGTTCTTCCCACCTTTGGGAAGACTAGGAAGCATTGCATGATGAACCTATAGCATACCACCATCTAGTTATTTCCATATCGACATTGTAAGCAGCATCTCTTAATTGCATTGCACTACGAATTGAAGGTTAAGCTCCAGGAGTTGTTCCTGGTGCAAACAAACTAGTCACCTGCCTTCTTTTTTTTCTAACATCAAGTCCAGGTGTAACATTCGCTTCTTGCTAGGCTTGGGATGGAACACTTCCACCTTCATCATTTCCATAATCATCATGAAAACCAACGAACAAACTTTCCACTACTAATTTCAAAATTCAACCTTTCCCTTTATCTTTCTAGTGCTTATATTCTTTAAGCAAAGTTTTCAACTTTTACTTCACATCATGACTTACTTTTTTTACAGGATTTCACATCTCTTTTAAACCCAGCTAAATGCTTCTTTAATCGGGTTATTCCTCCACCTTTCAAATGCTTGTTACAAAACAAGCAAATAGTAATTATTCAACATACATAATTATATAAATCATACATAAACAATTTCCATTTCCAATAATTTTGAACAATTTCAATTCAAAGTTTCAAACATGAGGATCAAGTTGAAGGATATGATTTACATAATCACCAAATAATAAATGGCATATCTTATACAATTGTTCATACGCATCTATTCATAACACGAGGATCAAGTTGAAGGATATAGCGTAATTTAGAAATATTTTTTTCTTATTCAAACCTTTGAATTTTCTTTTCATCTTTAACAAACCATAATATTATATCCACCGTTCCATATTTAGTTCTTAAATATATAAGTTGCTTCTAGGATTTTTAATGGACATTAATAAGTCTTAGTATAAGTAGTTGGAGTTTAGCCTACAAAATGTTCACAATTTGGAGAAAAAAAAGTTCCTTTTGGACACATATATATCACTACTTTCATCCATTATCTATTATAAATATTTATGATAGCCCATACATATATATTACCAAATAATTCAACATATTTTACATATTGATAGATGGAAAGAAATGGTAGTTTATGTTTCCAACTTTCTCCAATTTCAATTCAAAGTTTGAAACATCACAAAAGAAATATAAATAATTTCCATTTCCAAATTCTAACAATTTCATTTCTAACATTTTCCAACAATTTCAATTCAACCTATTACAAAACATAAATAAACAATTTCCATTTCCAACAATTTGAACAATTTCAATTCAAAGTTTCAAACATCACAAAATATAAGTAAACAATTTTCATTTCCAAATTTCTAACAATTTCATTTCTAACAATCAACAATTTTAACCATCACAAGTTCACAATTCACAAAATAATGAAATATACATAAACAATTTTCATTTTCAACAAATTTCATTTCTATCATTTTCCAACAATTTCAATCCAGCCATCACAAAACATACATAAACAATTTTCATTTGCAACATTTTCCATCCTAATAGATTCCAACAATTCCATTTCCAATAATTTTGAACAATTTCAATTCAAAGTTTCAAACATCACAAAATATACATAAACAATTTTCATTTCCAAATTTCCAACAACCAACAGTTTCAACCAGCACAAATTCACAATTCACAAAATAATGAAATACATATAAACAATTTGTATTTTCAACAATTTTCATTTCCAAATTCCAACCATTTCTAACAATTTCCAATAATTTCAATTCAACCATTACAAAAACTTATATAAACAATTTTCATTTTTAATAATTTCTAACAATTTTCATTTTAAGAATTTCCAACAACTTTCATCATAAAAAATACATAAATAATCAAATACAATGAATTTGTTTTCAAATTTTAAAGCAAAAAACACACCAAAAAATCATAAACCAATTCAATGTCTGGGTGGGTCAGGTTTGAATCTGGATCTATTTTAGATCTGGGATTCAGGGGAGACTTTGTGATTGGGATGGTGTTGCGATCTAAACAGAACAATATAAATTAAATTCTATATAGACTAATTAGAGGCAAGTGCACCCCGTCGACAAGTAATATAAAACGATAAGAACCGGATATCATACCCAAGGGAATTTCAACACGCAATACAATTAAATTAAACAATGAAAAATTACTCGAACGATCAAAAATTGATTGTTTTGAAAATAAAATAAAATAAAGTAAGCAAATCAAGGAAATATGAAAAATGCAAGGTATGAATTAAAACGACTAGATTTAATCAAATAACAAAAATCGGTTAAGGTATCAGATTTCAATTGGATTGGACACTAAAATAAAACTGAAACGGTGGATTGATTTAGGAAATATTCCACTTAAGCAAATCGAACCCAATGTTCATGGTGCTTCTAAATCCAAGTCACCACTTGGTTCATAGATAATTCAGAATAAAATGCGTTAAATTCAAGAAGCCTAAAATTAAGTTTGTTAATTCTTGGTATCCTCATACAAGATCCTAAGGTTGGTCTACACTTTAGTCTTAAGTATGTCGCTTGATTAATTTTCCAACAAATTAAATCCCATTCGTTGTGGAATTCAATCATCTAAGGTCTTAATCTAGGTGATCAAACTAAATTAGGACTAAATATGCATTTAATCAAGCAAAAATCAATACCACAAAAATTATCTTAATCCAATATCAATCTTAACCTTAACCTAAAAGAAAAACTTACTTACACATATTTATCAATATCACATAAATCATGGTCATAATATATGTTTGTATTGATTAAATCCACGCAATTAAAATAAATAAGGAATTACAAATTAAAAACACCCCTTTTCCCGTAGTTGAATTTTCTTACGTCACTAGCTTCAAAAAATTTAATCTTCACTAGCTGCTTCGACGTGGAAGTGTGGAGAGAGTGTTGAGAGACACATGAGCTATGAGAGTCACAACAGATTGTACGAGAATTCCAGGCATCTAAGAGCTAGAATTTATCCACTTACAATGCATATCAAACATAGCATTGAAGAAATTCACTAATCACTGATGCAATAGACACGAATGTAAAGCCCTGATCGTTGATGATGATGAGGACCCATGAGCCATCCTTATCAAACATAGAATGTAAACATAGAATGTCACGTTATTTTTTATGCCACCACCAGCTTCTAATGTGTTTCACCAACCAGCTGCCAACATCCTCCTCTCCACCAGTTGTCTTCTCCTTATGCTACAACGTTCTTCTTTTTTATGCTACCACCTGCTTCATTGTTTGGTTTCCACGCAGCTGCTTCATCTCCATATCTCTACCTGCTGCTAAGTCTTTTAATCTCCACCTGATCACGTTATTTTTCCAGCTTGTGTGTAGAGAGTTTTGAGTGGTGGATGGCCCTCTTTTCTTGCCACCTCCACGCAGCTGCTTTGTTAGTTTGTTGCCAATAGCTGCTTAGATTTCTAGTGGAGAGAGTATGTGAGTGATGAGTGTAGCATTAGTGCTCTTGCTCTTCTCTTTGCCAACGTTTTTATCTCCTCCAATGGAATGTCCACACTATTCCTCTTCACGCCACCTCCTGTTTAATTATTTTTTTGTCTCCATGCCTCTTCTTCATTCACGCCAGCTAACGTTTTTGTTTTAATGTTTCAAACTCTTGCTTCAACAGTTGCCTTCCACATTTTCTTACAACCAGCTGCTTCAACGTCATCTTCCTCCAACCAACCAGTTGTTAACGTGTGGATGTGGTTAGTGTTTTTGTGTGAATCAAGTATGGAGGCCACTTTTTTTGGAATGATATGCTGGCGTGCTTGGTGTTGTGTGCGTAAAAGTGAGAGCTATCTTAGTGTGTCCAGAGCATGTGTGTGAGGGCTGTTATTTTTATAGAGGTTAGTTACCAACTTAACGTGAATTTTCCACACTTCAATGTGAAGTTGCTACCAGCTATTTCATTGTTTTCTAGCCACATCCTACTTACATTTTTTTCTCCTTTTGCTGCTAGCTTTCTACGTGAGTTTAAGATAATTTTTTCCACCTTTTACGCACAGTTCTTGTCGTCATGTTCTTCTATCCACGCCTAACTTCCAATTTTTCAACTCTCTTGCCGCAGCCACCTTCTCTTGTTTCCATGTCAGCTGATGCTATTGTTTTATGCACATTTCTCATTGTTCTCTTGGCCAAAACGTTAGCATTTTTGGCCACTCAAAAACGTTAACTTTTGTTCTTTTTTTAAAAAATGTGTGCCTGAAATTACAACAAACAACTCTTAATTAGTATAATTTAAACATTAAATGGATAAGAGTTTAGCAAATTACGTATAAAAAATTAATAAAAAATGCTCATTAACAGATGGGCTAGTGGCGTCAGCCTATTGCTGGGGTGTGATGGTGGTTGCCGAATGACCGGAGAGAGAGTTGTGGCAATGGTGAAGAAGAGAGAGAGTGAGAGTGTGAGAGAGAAAATAAAGACAGAATGAAGAAAACCCTGTATTTTTTAAATTTTTGGTATTGACAAATAGTCTGAATACCCACAGTACTAGCCGATACCAGGCAAATTAAGCCGGACAAAAACTCGAAATCGGAACATCACCTTCTATATCGTTTTTCGACTGGTACGATAGGTACTGCCCTATACCGGGCAATACTGTACGAGATTCATCACTTTGGGAAGACTACGAATAATTGGAAAATGTTAGGGATTAGAGCTTAATATTTATTTATTTATTTATTTCGACTGAGATTTAATTTTGTATAAATAAAAAATTTAAAAATTTGTTTGTAGTATTAATTAGTTGGAATTTGTAAATAACATAAAAACCCCAATTCTTTTACCCCTAAAATTTTAACATAACATTAGGCATCAGGCTGCCATGAATCTTGTAACGTCATTTTGTTTATAAAATGTGCATAGCCGACCTCGTGGGACCATTCTGAAAGTACTTAGAAATCGTAATAACAAAATAGGAGCAGAAACGATGAAAGCTTCTATTGATTATTCAGCTGCCAATGAATTACAATCTGGAAATGAGAAGAAGATGGGAAGAAGAGAACTCAGAATAGAGATGAGAAAAGAAATTACACTTTCAGAATGTTCATAAGCATGCCTCAACAAAACAGTAATCAAATCAATATAAAGGAAATTCTTAACAGACTCTCCATGGATTCGTTATTTCTTAGCTGGCTTTGCTGACTGTGCTGTCATCACATAACCGGCTAATCTTCTCGAAGGAATTCTGATTCTATTTCCCCTTCTTGGACCTGGGGGCTCGTCAATAACCGTCTCTTCCTCATTCAAAATGGGTTGGTCCTCTGCTTGTTCCTCTGTTTGGGCCTCAACATCGTTGATAGTGGATGTATTCATAACAATACCATTCCCATCCAAACCAACCTTGTCCTCAAGGTTAAAAGAAGGATAAAGCTGCTGGATCTTTTTCCTTTCTTCCCAAGTAGATTCTTCAACAGGCAACCCTTCCCAAGAGACTAACCATTGTTCACTAGTGACTCCATTGGGCAGGCGAACAACCCTTGTATCCAGAACTTCTAAAGGCTGAAGAATCAATGTAGAAGTAGAATCTACCAAGTGAAGTGGTGTTACCTGTTGCATTGGATTACCAACACATTTCTTAAGTAAGGAAATGTGGAATACTGGATGTATTTTAGCAGCTTCGGGTAGTTCAAGCTTGTAAGCAACGGGTCCTACCCGACTCAAAACTTTGTACGGCCCAAAGTACCTGCGTCCTAGCTTGTGATGCCTCTGCAACCTCACCGAATTCTGCCTGAATGGCTGCAATTTAATATAGACCCAATCCCCCACAGCTAGGGTGACTTCTCGTCGCTTCTGGTCTGCAAACAATTTCATTCTCTCTTGCGCCTTCTTCAGATTTTCTTTCAACAAGTCTAGGGTCTGATCTCGTGCAAGCAACTGGCTATCTACTAAATCATTCGTCGCTGCCCCGGGGATATACCGTGTTACTGTTGGTGGAGGACGACCATACAAAATCTCAAAAGGGGTGGTTTGGGCAGAAGTTTGGAATGAAGTATTGTACCAGAACTCTGCTCATGGCAACATGTTCAGCCAACTAGAAGGATGATCCATCACGTAGCAGCGCAAATACTGTTCCAGACATTTGTTGAGTGCCTCTGTTTGCCCATCCGTCTGCGGGTGATAGGCAGAGCTCATCCTCAACATCGTGCCTTGCAAACGGTGTACTTCCTTCCAAAGGTCGCTGAGAAAACGAGGGTCCCGATCGGATACTATAGAGACCGGTATACCATGTAAAGGCACCACCTCTTGTACAAACGCTGCTGCTACGGTTTTACTAGAAAAATCAGAAGGCAATTCTACAAAGTGGCCATACTTAGATAATTTGTCAACAATTACCATTATAACGATTTTGCCTTTGGATGATGGTAAGCCGGTGATGAAGTCCATAGAAATATCTTCAAAGACTTGATCAGGGATAGGCAACGGTTGAAGGAGGCCGGCTGGGGACATGGTGACCGACTTGGTTTCCTAGCACGTTTGACACTCCTCCACAAACTTCTTTATGTCTGCTCTCATTCCCTTCCAATAGAAGTTTGAAGTAACGCGGTGGAAAGTTCGAGCTATTCCAGCATGTCCACCCACTGGAGATGAATGTAATTCTTTCATGAGTTGAGTTTTTAGCGGAGAGGTAGAGGGAATTACCAATCGACCTCGAAACAGTAGGAGCCCATCACTAAACTGATATCCAGGGAGACTGTAACATCCCGTTACTTGTAGCAAAGGGTATTATGGTAATATTGGGTCAGACTGATAGATTTCATTGCATTCACTGACTGAGCATGATACTGGCCTCTGATCGTAGAGGAACATGTTTCTTACTTATGCATTTATTCATAGGTACATGCATTCATGATTTTCCGGCATTTTAATTGTAAGTATGAATTGATCGGATCGT
>JANZLH020021084.1:0-20936 GCA_026770325.2 Erythroxylum fimbriatum
GGAATGAAAACCCCAAAATAAACATTATTTTTTACTATGATTCCATTCCTTCATTCCCAAACCCTCAAACCAAACGCTCCCTTAATCTAATTTAATTTTATTTTTGTCCTGACATCATTTTAAGTTTGTTTATACATGAAATAAAATTGAAACATGTTAAGTAGTACAAAGATCTGAACCCTTTATGTTTTTCTTTTATAGATGCAATCAGCAGAAGAAGAAAGTAAGTAAAAAGGAATACCTAAACTTGGAAAAAATTTCAAGGCCAAAGAACACGTTACCATGTTCACAATGGAAATTGGACCCACCTCAGTCCATAAAATGCAGGACAGTGAGACACACACACATACCCATTAGGTTTCAGAATTCCATTTCAATTTTCAACTGAAACTATATTAATTTCTTAATCATTAAATTTAACCATAGTTTGGTCTTTTCCGATTATTAATTTTTTTTCCCTTTTATCTATTCTTGCACTTTAAATTCGTTGCACATATTTTGTTTATTAATTTGAGATTCATTCATTCCTTAAAATTTTGATCACAGAAAATTTTATTAAATTAGTTTTAGAATCTCGGAATAATATAATACAGAGATGATAGAAAATTTGCAGGTGCGGCTCGTGGATATGTGGTGTGGATAACATTTCAAACGAACAGGTATAGACGTTGAGCTGAGCTCCTACCAACCAAACCAAGGCATCCACTTTCAAAGTTCAAACTCCTGTGGCCTTGCCTTCGCTTCAGAGAATCACACACAGACTCCTAAAAGGAACGTCTTTTTGCCGTTTCGGTATCAAGAACAGTAAGCCACCTCTCGTTGTCTTATTTTCTTGGCTTTCTCTGCGCTGTCTTGATGTATATGGTGAAATGAGGCCCCTTTTCTTTTATGGGTTTTGCTATTCTGAGGCTGTCTTCAAATGGGTAGCGGTTTCTGATACGCTATGCTGACGTTGGGTTTGGATTGGATATATTTCCGTTTTTCACAGAGGAGGAAACTTTTACTAACCAATCCCAGCTTCCCGAAGATCCCGCATGGAAAGGTTTCAGTTTGACTACAGTTAGATTTCTGCTTATGTACTCGCAACTGGTCTCTCTTCTGATTTGTTTCGCATTATGTGAGGCTTTATTTGTTTCAAATCATTATACGAAATCGGGAAGGTGTCGTTACTCCTTAGCTTTATTGTTTATAGTAACTCATCATTTCTGTGAAGATTTTAGGGGTTTTCCCTTCGCCAGTGCGGTTATGGCGTATTGACTTCAGAGAACTTGGTGTTGCACAATGGGGACGAGTAAAAGTGCTCGTTTCAGTTATGACTCCTTAATTTTATGAATTTTGCTAGCATTTCAATCCCAGCATGCCTAGAGAATATATGATATTTGAGACTTGGATTCAGGAATGCTTGATTATAGTGAATGGATGGAATTTGTTGCCTTGGAGATCTTTTTATTGAAAAGCATAAAGAAGACAAAACTACTGTGGTTGAATTTGGATAGTAGGAATTTGTTTTTTCCTTTTAGTGGGAAATAGAGCATAGATGGATCTGTGGGTCTTTGGAGCAGCTGCTGCTGCTGGATATGTAGCTAAATACTGCCGTAATATCTCTAGAGGTAAAGATGGTTCATCAAAGTTATCTTCTGGTGCCAACATTTATGGAAAACTGGAAACTCCAAGCTGTCCACTCCGGAGATTAGCAAGGAGAAACAAATTATCTGAAAATACTTCAACAAATGAAGGAAATATTTTGGATGGAAGATTTTCGGATGTGAATGAGTTAGATAGTATTTCAGAAGCAGAAGTAGTCTCTACAAGCGGCTATGACAGAAACCTGGAAAATGTAGAAAACTATGAGGACTACCATGTTCTTTCTTTTATGAGCTTACAGTGTGGAATTGTTACACATGCAAAACTTAGAGAACATGATCCCAGAAATGGGTTGAGTAGCGATGCAGATGCAGTTGAAGAGCTTGGTAATTCCTTTTCAGGTGAAGCACAATTTTCTCATATGTTGAGGAACAGAAGCTCTACTGGAGTGAAGTGTTCACATGACCAACTTGTTAAACCTCGGAATTCCATTGAAAGTTGCCTTATGTCTCAGATATACAAAGAACATATGAAAATGGAAGAGTATGTGGTTAGGTCACTACCTCCATCATCTACAAATGTGTGTCCATTACTTATATCTGATGGATTCCGAGTAATTAGCAGAGCCAAAATTGATCCTTTTCATGCACAAACTGGGTCTAATGATACCCAGGCAGATAAGGCAGAAAAAGTGTGGGGGATTTCCCCACTGCCGAAATTAAATACTCTGAAGAAACTAAAATTGAATACTCGGAACCAGTGCGATGAAAGGCTGAGCAGTTCCCAAAAATTTGTCAGAGGGAGTCGTGTACATTCATTAACTGGTATGTGTCTCATCTACATGGTAAAGCCCCATCCAGTTAATAGGTGCTACTTCAGTGATAGTTTCAAGGCATTAATTTTGGCATGATTAAGGATTTAGTCTCCTGAATAATTACTTCTCATAACTAATTTATCATAATTCTTCAAAGTTGAAGCAGTATCTTTACAAGTTTATATGCTATTTACTGTCTTTCACTGCAAGTCAAGGATATTTCATAATCTGTCATCATTGCTTTAATAAATGTCTTATCACAAGCAAGTTACGAGCTGTATTCACTTCATGGTACATTTTGATCTCCACCTCTAAGCCCAACGAGTTTTTTTGTAGAAAATATTGGGAGGGAAGACTTTTTATGGATCGCTAGTGCTACAACCAATTGAATAATTCCCAATCTATCAGTTACTCTTTCCTGTACTTATGCAACACCTGTATCATGGATTTCCTACTTCCATCAATAATCTCATCTTTGAATTAGTTATTCATAACAATATCGACCATGGCCATACTCATTAAATTGAGATTACACACATTGCCCATCGATTGGTTTTTGTCCCTATGAAATCCCATCTCCTGACTCCTAATTTACGGAAATAGTCAATTTGTTTAGCTATACATTACTTTTGTATGATCATTTGAAGCTTCTTTCCTTTATTTCATTGTAGAATATGGTGATTCCTTTCAATATTGACATGTAAAGTCCAAATAAATACAGCTAGCACCGTAAACTATATTCTGGATTATCATCACCACACGAAGAAATCAAAATTTTATTCCTCATCTGATTCTTAAAGAATCTATTTATCATGAATTTTGATTTCATTGTCATGCTAATGTTTGATAGTCATCAGGGTCACTTGATGGGACAACTTTATTCTGTCTTGGGGTTTCTATTGGCTTGATCTCTTCATTCATTGCTAACCAAAGGGAAGTAGGCAAATTGAAGGAATTGTTGAAGCAAACGGAGAACTTGGTTCAAGATCTACAAGAGGACCTTGAAATGAGAGATGCATTGACATTTAAAGAGCTTGTTAATGAGAATCACAATTCAAAAGACACCAGTGACAATTCTTTTTACATCAATTTACCGTGTCAGCATTTCCCTGTAGGGACCGAGGATAATTCAACTGTGATTCATGGTAAAGAATCATATGATGAGAAATTGGAAGAGAGTTCAGAATCAATGAGGAAAATTGAAGCTGAGCTTGAGGCTGAACTGGAGAGGTTGGGGCTAAATATGAATTCATCTTGTTTGGAGAGGAGACTTTCTGACCTTGTTGAGGTAAGCTCTTCTTTCCCTTTGACATGCTTGTGCTGTCGAATAAATGATTGAAAGGCTTAATTTGCTATCTAATGTGATTGCATATGCCGATTACTATTTTACTAATTTCGTGTTTGGTGAATGCTTAAGAAGTTCATATATATTGCTTGGGGATTCTCTTTTAATTGATTTTTGTCGGAGTAGATTGAAGCTTTTGTAGTTTCACCTAACCTTTTGGGCTTTTTTGTTGTAATTTCTTTCTGGTCTTATTTCAGTTTTCTCACGACCATTTTTGAGTGCAAATGGATGCATGAAATGTTTATTAATGGTGTTTACCAATTTAAATCATTGTCATAATTTCCTTTTTCAATAAATAATGTCGGCATTTGGAGATCACTTTCTCACTGCCTAGTTGTGTTATTAATCTTGACGTTACTGTCAACTTCTGGAACATCTTTTATGGCAGTTCTTTAAATATTTTCAACCATTGCCCTATTAGTACTCAGTTTACTCTGGGGTTTTGACTGAAAAACTCACAGCATTATTATAAATTTGACTGAGTAGCAGATTTTGGTGATTATACAATATAAATACCAGTTAAAGAAAAGAAGTAGCTGAGAGTCATACATGACTGTGGCCTAAATGCCTTGGACCTTGTGGCTAAATTTACTAATCAAGCAACTGTATTTTGATAAATTGTTGAAAATAATGAAAATGGGGAACTGAATATAATTTTTTGCAAAAGCTGTATGTAATCATCCACCATGTCTGTGCTTTCGATGATGATTCAGTCATTCTTCGTGGCTACTGCTGCTCCCGCTGATGATGGTCTCGTCTATAATTAACCTGTATTTTCTGAAAAGCCATTGTATATATTAGGATGTACATAGTTTGAAATGCCATGAGGAAACTGAGGTGCTTATATTCTATGTGAAGTGTCTGCTTTTAATGTGTGATGGCTGTTTCTTGAGGAAATTCCATTTCTCAAGTACTGATGGAGATCTACCCTACCATAGCTTGACCCAGATTTTGTGGCTGATTTTGCTTATGGTGAGCTGAGGGCTGACAAGATCAAAGGCCACGATGTACCTCAAGATGAGATAGATCAAGATGGAACTGATACCTCAACAACACATTCCGCCAATTATGCAGTTTCACCTAGAGAACTGAGCTTGCGCCTACACGAAGTGGTTCATTCCAGACTTGAAGAGCGTGTGAAGGAGCTCGAGTCAGCCCTGGAAAGAAGCCATCGGAAGGTGCAACTTATGGAATCAGAAGATAGGAATACATGGGGGAAGTTGTCAAGCAGTGAGATAGGATTTTCATCTGGCCAGGAAAGTCCAGTTGCTGAAGGAGATTGGAACTCTAAGATAAATCCTCTGGATATGAAAATATCGCGGGAAGCTCTAGATGCTTACAATGAGGCTTGTGATGAGCTCAGAGAGATGGATGAGACTGATGAAGAGTTATCACTACCAGGGGATTATGGAAACAGTTATCAGGTGAGTGTGAATCCATTTCCTCAGACCCTGCCAAAGGGTCAGATCAATGGAGCAAATGATTCTTTGTCCTCTCATATGCACTGTCAGGCAAAATGTCCACAAGATGAAGAACATGAAAGTCAACAGAAGACATCCTTAAGGCATCCCTTAAAAATCCAACGGTTCGTTTATTGTGGTGTTAGTGAAGATGATAGCAATGATGAAATGGAGCAGCAGTTGATAAAGAAAATTGTGGAGAAGGCAAGGGCGGGCTCTCCTGTGGTGCTAGATGCACAAAGAGTGTTGTCGACAATGGATGAGAACGAAAAATAAAACGTCAAAAGAGTTTTCTAGTTTAAAGATGTAAGAAGCAATTCGTGACCAAAATACGGTTCATGTAACCTCGTTCATCGTTTACTTTTAACATTTTTTGGAATATACCTGAAATCATTGACCCAAAATTGTTCCTTCCTGACGGGATATAGAGCAAAGCGTTGTATAATAAATCGTTATGGTAAAAGTAGGACTACTACAATAAATAAATTGGTTTTGATGATTGTTGTGTGTCTAAATCAAAGCCAGTCTTATGACTTATAAAATAGAACGTGACAACCCTCAACAGTCTCATCTCTCAAAATCTAGGTCCAGAAGGTTTCATTGAACAGACTTATCACCAATTGAGCCTGTGCTGAACCTAAAATCCAAAATATGATAGTTTTTGTTCGTTTCCATGCTTCTCTGGTTAAAAGAATAAATTCGTAATTTGCTTTACTGTACAAAAATCATGTTGGTAAGAAAACCTCACTTGAACAACCAACCAAAAGATTCCTAACGATGAAAAAAGAGGGGAAGGAAGGGATCAAAATTTTTTCAACTATTATTAGATGTGTTTCCTCAAGGAAAGACCAAAACATTAGAGTTCACAAAGCCAAATTCAACATGATGGCATTGAAGTGCTTCCAGCAAAGGAGGGGCAGGTAGATAGAGATAATCTGAACACACAACACAATCTCCTTAATAAATGTAGAAGCAAGGTCAACAGCTTCCAGCACTCCCTCTCATGCCCGTTTGCCAAAATCATCTGTATCATTATCCTCATCCCTGTAATTTGCTTCCAATGGTTCATCCTTCAAATTTGATTCCAGTGAATCATCTTGGTTAAAATCTCCAGCTGCTTCACTTGCGTTCCTGCTTCCAACCCCCACAACTCCATCAATTCTACCTCCAAAACCACAGCTGGGAAAATTATCATCACCACAGTCATCGCCAGCAATACCAAAATTGCCAGCTGCAGTGTCAAAGGCTCCAGTACTACCAGGGCTAGAATAACCAACATTTTGGCCTGGATTACTGCCATAACTACCAAAGTTCCCCCCACTTGCATAGGTATCAGCACCTGTATTATCACCGTAAGTGCCCCGGCTCCCATATGTTCTACCGCTGACATTACCATTATTGCCTCCAAAATTCCCACCAGGACTCCCACCAAAATTCCCACTTCCCTCGTAGCCACCTCCACCATAGGCATAGACACCACTTCCACCGTAGCCACCACTTCCCCCATAACCACCACCTTCACCATATCCCCCACCTCCAAAGCTACCAAGAGATCTATCAGTTGCATAATTCACCCTTATACGGCAATCATGAAGATCCTAATAGAAAGAAGTAAGAACATTAAATGTTATCATAAAGAAAGCTTCTGTAACTTGCAACTAAACTCAAAGGTAACTCTTAGAGGCCAAAAACCAAAAAAGACAGTATTGCTACATTATCGTCTATAAAATGCAAGTCTAAGTTTTTGCTATCCAGTAAATAAACAGGTTGATGCACTTTAGATTGTTAAGTGTATAGGAAATTACGGACCACTGTAAAAGAACCACAAAGAAATCCAGGATTATTCCAGCCACAACCCAAGACAGTTCAGAATATAAGGAAAATATGCATTCCTAACACCATCATAAGTTTCAAAACCAAAAGATGTTCATTTCTATAAAAATTGCAATGTCATGATTGAAAATCCCACGTTTTTCTTCGTCAAACTTTTGAATGTTGACAAAAAGTAACACTACCACAACACAAACAAAACTCGAAATGCCATTATTGGAAACAGACAATCAAAGTGAGCTCTTTTTGCAAGAAATGTTTCAGGCTTGCAGAAACATTATGATGATAGAAATGGGGGGATGAAACATGGATGAGAGGTACCCTCTACCATGCTAATGCTCCTAGATTGAGGGTATCAAATATTTTGCACAAATCAAAGCATAGTGATTTCCAATTACAAAAAGCTGACACTGGTCTCAACAAAACTATCACACTTGAATCACTTGATTTTTTTCACCATTCATTTATATTCTTCAATACCAAATATGACATTAATAAATTAGCAGAGCTACCTGTCCATCCAAGGTCTGGATGGCACTTGAGGCTTCCTCACTGGCGGTGTAAGTAACAAACCCAAATCCCCTAGATCTATCAGATTCACGATCAAAAATAACTCTTGCTACAACATATTCAGCAGTTACTCTGTACTTCAAGCATAAAGAACTATTAAGTCTCTTATTGGAAGTGTTAGCACCTCATTCACGGTCAACAGGATATATTTTAAGTAAATGAAAATAATTAAAGAAAGGGGTTACAATTTGTCAATTTCACATACCTTCAATAACTTCACCATACTTGCTAAAAGCTTCCCTTAGACTGGAATCATCTGCTCCATATGAAATGCCTGCAACGTAAAGTCAGTCAGCATCAAACTGATGCACAAATGCAGATAAATGTCACCCTTTTCTGCCTTTCCCCACCCTTTTTCCCTGAAGGGTTTCAAATTTTACAAAAGCAGATCAGGGTATTATTGGTGCTGGAAGCTCACCTCCAACAAAAAGCTTTGAAGATGACATGCATTGGATTGCTTGAAAGAGAGATGGCATAGACGAAGAAAATTCAGCATCAATCTGCTTGCTAGAAGCTAGCCTGACATCTGCTTGCTAGAAGCTAGCCTGACGATATTCCCTATTTTACTGTGAAATGTCATTGCAATGACCTTCAAATGCCAAATAACAAGATAAAATATACATGAGTAAAAACCATGCCATAAGCAATAACAACATAACAAGTAATCACATCATACAAGACAACAATGTGGTTTATTTTGTCTCTTTCAAAGAAAATACTCATGGCAGCTCTAACCAAATCACATTGTTAAGAGGAGATAGATTCAGAAAGTTCACAAAGCATCATCCACAACAAAGCGTTACGTAACTAGTTTTCTGATTCTTTTATTTTTCTAAAGAATCCAATTTATTTGGAAACCAACTCAAAATATCTCTCCTCTGTGTTTATGTGGGAGAATGCAGTACTTCATCTCTTGAAGTGTCAATAAAAATTTCTCTTCACTAACATTTTAGAAAACTAACGGAAACCAAAATGTGATCGAACATATCAATTTCATTTCAACAGTCCCCTTGGTAGCCTACTATAAGCGAAGCATAAACAAGAACAATACAAGTAAATCTTTACTATTTAGCATCCAAAACAAATGTTCTCTAAAGGTGCTTTGTTTCTTAATTTCTGAAACCTTAGTCAACAACCAACAACATACCATTCGGATTAAAACCACACCAACTTTGCCACTGCAAGTTTCCTTTTTCACCAACTCATAAGATGATATCAATGAATAAAGTTTCTACGACAACAAAACAGAGCACAACGTTTTAAGGACGAACCAAACAATAAAAGGCTAACCATTCAAAGCAGTGGGAAATCAAAAAAGGATAAATGCAAATCGATTTAATCAGTAGTAAATATAAAAGTGGGTAAAGTTAAGATCCACCACCCTATCAGCAACCTAATCCAATCGAAAGAGGGTGAAATTAAGAGGAACAGGGAAAAAAAAAAAGGAAGGTTAACAAAGGGAAGTTGGACGAATTAGGGTTTTCCGAGAATACCTTAGATCTCCTCCTATTTACACTCCCTGCAACGTGTACTAGCTAAAGCCCTATTCGGCTGCTGGGTTTTCTGCACAAGTAGATTTATCTGAACCGGTAAAGGAGATGTTTGATCATATGGAATTTACAGAATACATATTTGTAGTTTACAGTTTGACTCAAGTCCCATCACCAATCTCCATTCCCATGAGGATAAAATTTTCATTTCATAATTTTAATTTATTAAACATAGAAATGAGTAGAAATGTTTTTAATGCACAGTCACACCACAGAATGTCAACAAGTTCAACGGTTGGGATCTCTCCTCCATAATCACCAAAGGTCAAAGAAAGAATCCAAAAGATCTGCTAACAAACTTCTTGAGAAATTATTCATCTAATCAGGAACACAACCATCTTCAAAATTGAAACTTGATCCTAGAACCGAGTAACCAATGGCTCCAAACCAAAGACCCAGAAGCATTCTCGATTCTTTGGGCGAAGAAATAGTAAGGATCGTAACACCGGTTTCAATTTGCATGTTCTCGGTGGTGATTCTGGTCTCGATTCTGAACGGGGGCTTCTCTTCCGCTTCAGGGTCAATAAGCAGCATAGCTACGGTAGCATATTCAGAGACAAACTCCGACTCTTCCTGGGACAAGTTCAAAGGCGCTCTCTTGAACGCTCTTGTGTTCGTGGCTGTTGTAACAGTTGCTACCTTTGTTTTGGTGCTTCTCTTTTACTTGAGATGTACTCAGTTCTTGAAATTCTACATGGGTTTCTCTTCTTTTATTGTTTTGGGTTTCCTAGGAGGTGAAATTGCGTTGTTTTTGATTAAAGACTTTAACTTCCCCATCGATTGCATCACATTCCTGGTGGTTTTGTTCAACTTTGCTATTGTGGGTGTATTGGCTGTTTTCATGTCCAAAATGGCTATATTTGTGACACAGGCGTATTTGGTAGTTATTGGGATGTTGGTTGCTTATTGGTTTACTCTTTTACCTGAATGGACGACCTGGGTATTATTGGTTGCCATGGCTTTGTATGATCTTGCTGCTGTTTTATTACCTGTTGGGCCACTGAGGCTTTTAGTAGAGCTTGCAATTTCAAGGGATGAAGATATTCCTGCTTTGGTTTACGAGGCTCGACCTTTAACTAATTCAAGGGATGAACCAGTTCAAAGGAGGGTCTGGAGACACAGAAATAATGGAAATGATACTAATGGCACTTTGGATTCTAGTAATATTAGGACTTCTGGTTCTGTATTAAATTCAAACACGAACAGTGATGCAACTGACCAAGGTGCTGCTACTGTTCATAATCACTCGAGACTGGCTGGAGCAGAAGAAGGACGAGATCTGGAATACAAAGCTGAGCTTTCTGCACCTTTAATCGATCATGGGGTTACGGTTCAGTTAAATGGACATGAAAATACAATGTCTAGTGAAAGTTTGTTGCTAGAGGGAATTGGATTGGGTTCTAGTGGTGCTATCAAACTGGGGCTGGGTGACTTCATCTTCTACAGCGTGTTAGTTGGAAGAGCAGCAATGTACGATTTTATGACAGTTTATGCTTGTTACCTTGCTATTATAGCTGGTTTGGGTGTTACACTAATGCTACTGGCTTTTTATCAAAAAGCATTGCCAGCTCTTCCGGTATCAATTGCCCTAGGTGTGTTGTTTTATTTCTTAACTAGGCTTTTACTTGAAGCTTTTGTTGTACAATGTTCTTTGAACCTTGTAATGTTTTAGCAAATTCCATTCTAGGCCATTGTCTATTGAGTTCAATACTGGGCCTCAGAAGATTGTTTGCTTAGAATTCACTATTTATCCATGTAACTTATTTTTATCTGAGCTAATCCATATGATAATGACCTAAAATCTATCCTCCGTATGAGAGCTGTATGAAGTCCTACGGAAGCATGAAGATGCGGAAAACTCTTGTAGTTATTGCTTAAGCTTGTGTTATCATGGTTTAGGGAATTGGCAATTGTTTGTTCCTTTGGTTTCTCGAATGCTGCAGACTGTATTGGAGTGAGGAAGATATACTCATGATGTTAGGAGTGTGATTACTGGGATCACTGTTCCTGTTTTTCTTACCTCATTCATGGTGAAATTCAGGAGGATTTGTCTAAGGATGTCGATTCAGAAGAAAAATGTGTCACAGCAGAATCTAATTTGCTTTTCATCTTAATAGGCTAGATTGTCTTAGTTATTAGTATTACTATGATAGCTTTGCTCAGGTTGACGAAGAAAGCATGGTCACAAGCTTCTATTATTTGCCTACTTGATAGCTATAGATGTAACTTCTTTCAAGAATCTCCATTGAACCAGTTGGTCTATGATGTGAATTAGTATTTTGTTTCATGTGCAATGGCTTAAGTAAATTGAAGTAATTGTTTGTACAAACTATGATTTTCTGGTACCTTTTTTCTGGATTTCTTTTTTGTTTTGCTGCATCATAAAGTAACTTTTGGATTGCTTGAATCATATAATAAAATACCCGCAACATGGTCACCCTATTGATGATCCTCTTGAGGGATCATTTTTTAGCTTCAAAGAAATTGAAGACCTGGACAATCAATCTTATATGCTATTTAATTGCTTCGAATTTTTGAATGAAAATTTCATACATAATGGTTTGTAGCTAGCATGCACACTCAGAGAGCATTCACTGCGAGATGTGTAACAAGGTATGTGTTTCTGGACCTTCCCATTTTGGTATAGAAAGAAGGGAGGAGAAAAAATTGAAGTACTTTATTGGTTTATTTACAAGTAGCATAACAATAAATACATAAAAGTCAAATCTCAGAAAATGTGCTACAAAAAAATACCAGTGCTTAATATGTTTTCTTTTTTCCAATGGAGGATTTTGGATTTGATTTTTTTGTTTCTAAAGATTTGCTGCTTGATGTCTTATTACAGAGTGCATATGTGGATGTTGTTCTCACTTTCCCTATAATGCTCTTGAGCTCAATATCTGTTGTCTTGAAAGAGTATAGGGTCTTTCATATTGCAGTAACTTCATTCACTTACACTGGAACATTGATTTTATTTCTCAATGTTAGCATTCATATTAGATGACCGGCTTATGGATACAATGGTTTTTTGCCTTGAGCAAAATTCCTAGATGCAATTCTTCCGGAGATATCAAGCCTCTTTATTAAGAATTTTATGGATGCTATGATAGTTTTACATAAATGGTCTTCAAGACTAAGACTGATTTCAAGACTACATACTAAGACTGGTTTCAAGAGTATACTGTAATTGATTTTATTGCTCAAATGTTGCTTACTTGGATGATATCAGTATTGGTAGTTTTTATGAAATTGATACCTCTGATGGCTTTGAGAATTTTGTTTTCTGGTAAACCTCTTATGTTTGTCATTTCGCTGTTGACTCTTCTGGTGTTAGTTATTGAAATAAAAAGATATTACGAATTGCGTCTTAACTACTTGGAATATGTCCGAGGATACAGACCACCTTACGACTAAGCCAAAAGTAGAATACAATTACAGAACATAGGGTCAACAAATGGTATTAGTAAACCAAGTAGCATGAAGCCACATAAATATTTGGAATGGCTTCCTGTTCTAGCGTATGTGGAGTTACTTTGTACAGCTCAAAGGATCATATAACTCAAGGATCCGAATGACTGCACAAGGCTCAATCCTGCAACTAAATTAGTTTGAACCAGTCTAGCATTCTGTAAGTAGAAGAATGGAATGAACATTCAAGCCGCATCATGCCAAGTCACTGCAGAGTTCTGAATTTACTAATGGCTGATTTTAGAAGATAATTGAAAGGTTCGTGAGACTACCAACTAAATGAATTATAAAGATATAATATAGTAAACGATGTTAGGATTGATGAAGGAGGAGAAATCATGTTAAATGAAAACAATGAAGCTATACAAGATATTTTTCCAACCATGAGAAATTCTCATATTTTAAATGTTAAAAGAATACTTTCCTACCAAGAGTAATGCTAAGAGAAGATTCAAAATCATCATTTTGTAATGAGAATTTTCTTGTAGGACTTTTCTTCTTTTAAGAAAAAGGGTTAGAAGTAAAATTATGAAAATCATAATGATCAAATACCTAATAATAGATTAACTCATGGAGAGTAATTAATTATAATTAAAAAAGGTTTAAAATTATGTGAAGATATGAAATTAAAAAATAGAAAATGAAATATTTTGAACTAAAAAAGAATTAGGATATTGTCATTTTTATGATGTTTCTTATGATGTTCAAAATTGTAGATGTTGTAATAAATCATCAAAATCCTTTATTAACAAAAATAAATATGGATCTCTTACGTGGAAAATAAAGAAATCTTGTAAACAATTCAAATCAAACCAAAATTATACAAATTTTCACCTTCTTTTGATTTAAAAAATAAGATTAATTATAAAAAATTCTCAAACTTTAATCAAATTTTCAATTATAGTCTGAAATTTTAAAAAGTGACATAAATGTTAAAACTTTCAATTTTTTTCAATTGTAGCTCGACAATAATTTTTTCCGTTAAGTTTGTTGACGCAAAATATTATGTGTCTAAAAACCCTTGTTATTAGTATACATCAGCAGTAGTTAAGAAAAGAAATTTTTATTAATGAAACGACATCGTTTAATCACATAAGTAAACGACGTCGTTTTTTCTAAAATGACCTAACCTCCTTCATTTTCAGCTTGCTAACTTGACTATAAGCTCTCATCCCCTTCGTTCATTTTCCTGTCCCGACTCTTAACCCCTTTGTTTTTAGTTTACCTAAATCTTTTTGTTTGTCTTTTTTTTGGCTACAAAGGAAGAAATCAAAATAAAAATAAAAAGACAAAGGCACCCTAGCTAATGCAGGATTCTTCGGTACAAAGCGCCATGTTTGTCTCGTGGATTTGGTCCCAGATGGTCACCGGGGGTTCCTACAGTATATGCAGGCCTGGACTGAAAGCCACTGCGAGCGAGGCCAGTCGATCTGCACACTGATTACCTTCGCGATACATATGCCGGAGTTACACCTCCCATGCTCGGTGTAATAAACCTCGAGTACCTGTCACCAACAAAATATCATCAGTTAAGACTAAGCTAGAAGAGGAGAGGATGTTAATGACCTCAAGGAAGTCTACTTCAACGATCACTCTTCTATAGCCCATCACCCAAACTAGGGTAAGGCCTAAATGTACACCCCAAAGTTCCGCAGTTACTGGAGAACCCTGGCCGATGTGGTGCAGGAAACCTCCACACCACCTCCCTCAACTATCTCGAATTAAACCCCCCGCTATGGCAATGTTGGACCTTTGTTTGACAACCCCATCCGAATTTAGCTTAACCCAATCCACTGCCGGTTTAGTCCATCCAACTAAATTGCTGACAGGTAATCCCTGATTTTGCAGCACACAGCTCTTTGCTGTCCTTGCTCTTTCTATCCACCCAACATATTCCATAACGACTTGGTGACTTGCTTCTGGCCAAACAAAACCTGCGTCAAATATGTTGCGATTTCTTCATTGCCAGAGAAACCAACAGGCTACTCCATAGATCGTACCTCAAGCTATCCGGTGAACTTGAACTTCCCTCTGAAGTTTGTGAGCCACCCACTGATCGACTTTGTGGTGGAAAAAGTCCGTGTCCACTGCCTCCGAGAGCAAACTGGATTCTTCTTGTCCACAGAAATGACAATTACCATCCGAAGTGAGCTTACGAGCCACGTGCTGTTGATTGGTCAGCAGTTTTCCTTTAGTGAGGAGCCACAGGAAGGCTCTAATCTGCTGAGGCCCTACCCATTCCCAGATGGATTCCCAAAGACCATTGTGAGCGTTTGTAGTGCTGCCTTCAATTAATTCATAAGCTGATGTCATCGTGAACCTCCCATGTCTAGTTGGTCCCCAAATCAGGGTATCATCCGCTAGACCATCTACATTTGTCAGTATCGCCGCAAGATCCATACAGATCGTGGAGGGTAAGTATTGCTGGAACAAGTTCCAACGCCAGTGTCCACTCTCATCTGTAAACTTCGCTATTGTGGCGTAAAGGAGGCTATCTGCGAGAGGAGTGGTCACTACTGTTATTAGAGGTCCCCACTTGTTTGCACAATTATCCAACCATAAATATGTGCGTCTCTCATTATCTAGCTTCCATTTCATGCCTTGGCGTACATACTGCCATGTGGTATTACATGTTGCGATTTGAGGGTAGCTTAGGGAGTATGGAGGCTGAGGGCGTTGACCAAACAAACAGATTTAGGTAAATTTGAATAGATGTAGAAGATAGGTATAAAAATGATTTCATTATTCCTTTCAAACAATTTGAATAGAATGTTATGCTCTATGGGCTAAATAATGCTCGATCCGAATTTCAAAAGATCATTAATAGATTTTATCACCATATTATCAATTTTGTATAAAAGTATACACATAGTATCTAATGCTCGATCCGAATTTCAAAAGATCATTAACAGATTTTATCACCATGTTATCAATTTTGTATAAAGTATATATATAGTATTTTCTTCTTCTATCAAACAATATTTTAAAATTTGTTAAAACCTTTATCTATATTTTTTAAAAAAATTAGCACTGTCAAGCCCAAAACTATCTTATACAAACAAAAATTAAATTCTTATGACATTATATTCACTAATATAAAATAGTCTCGATATAAAGAACTCTAAAATAAGAAATAAATGTTTTGATTAACTACTAAACAAAATATATCACAAAATTTTTAGGAAGTTTAAATTATGTTATAGATTTTTACCCTAACCTGAATAAACTATTCAAACCAATACATGATAGATTGAAAAAAAATCAACCTCGTAAACAAAATGACATATTTACATCAACATATTTTGTATACAAGACTCCCTACTTTGCAAGGATCGGAGGAAAGTAATCAATGTACGCAATCTTTCCTTTATAATTTTTACAAAAAGGCTATTTATGTGATTTGAACCTGTGACTTTATGATCACAAATGAGTAACTTTTGCCGATTGCTCGGAGGCTCTCTCTCTAAACAAATTAAATCAAAAACAAAAGTTAAAAAAATCCCAATTCTATACTTAGCTAACATTGATGCCAGTAAAATGTAGAAACATATGTTTTGAGGAATGTTTTAAAAAATTAAAGAAAAATTTTCAAATATATTTTTGGACGTTGGAATCTTATAGAAAGCAACTATTAATATTCTTCTTGATATTGATTAAGAAGTTTTATAAAAGTAAATTTAAAACATTGCATTAAAGCAATTGTTTTGTTCAAATGACAAGTTATTTTTGAGTGTTTTTTTATATTTGGTTCTGTCTGATTCTGGTGAGGCAAGACGCTGCTGCTTGGATCCATGAGATCGGTTGACTTTGGCTTAGAGAAACCTGCAAAACAATAAGGCACACTGGGGGTTGACCGCCGGTAGGCCCCTCTGACGCTCAAGTTAGTCTCTTTGTGAGAATTTTGGTGGCTAGGAATAAAGAATAATAGGGTTCTCGAAAGTCGTACCTTCTTTATGATGAGGTAATGAACTTATATATGAAAAATACCTACCAGGTCTAGGTCTTCTCTTATGAATGGGAAGTCACCATCTATGAATGGGCAGTCTATGCCTCTATGCCTAGGCTTGGGCCTGGGCCTAGCACGACCGACCTAACCATAAGCACCCTACCCCTCGAGTCTGATCATGAAGAAGGGTCGAGGGAGTATACCAAGATTGTGTGGTTTGGTTGTCTGACAGCTCGTGATAGGCCCGACTAATCGAACGCAGTGATAGGGTCGATCGATCGATCGTAGTGATAAGGTTGATCGATCGACCGTAGTGATAAGGTCAATCGATCAATCGTAGTGATGAGGTTGATCAATCGACCGTAGTGATAAGGTCGATCGATCGATCGTAGTGATGGGGTCGGCTGATCGATCGTAGACGCCTAATCAAAGTATTAATTTTAATCATTACTTATGGCGCACATCCACCTGACGGATTTTCAAAGTTTGAAATGAAGAGTCCTTTTAACCGCTATGCAGCTGTCATGTGCGTCTTTTCGATGTGCAGCTGTCATGTGCGTCCTTTCGATTGTTGCGCCGCTCCGGGTCTCTGACAACCCTAATTCGCCACAGCTCAGATTGCGTCACGTGTCCAACGTCGGCTCAGATTTTGCCACGCGTCCATCGATGGTTGGAGCGCCCATTCAGTTGGTTTCTATGATAACTACTCGGGGTCGACGGATTTCCTTCACTCTCACTTTCTATCTCGTGCATTCGGTTCTCCAGCATTTTCTCTGTTCTTTATCTTTCTACTTGCAGTCACTGGAATTGACTTTTCATCACCGTCTCCATTCCCGACTTCAATCTCTAAACTAGGTACGTCCTTATTCCTTTCCTCGCCCTGTAAGTGTTATTTTCAGTAACCATGTCATCGACTAGCCCTAGAGATGAACTTAGACTTAGGAACGAAGCTAGCTCCCCCTCTCTAGTTTCATCGCCTCCTCGCCAGCCTTCACCATCAGCATCCCCGGGTCATAGCGAAGAAGTAAGTACGGTTCTGGGGGAGCTCCATCGGGAGCTCCATAGGGAACTGACTACCGAGAGGGCTTTACAAATTGTTGGGCCGTTGGAGATAGCGGCAGAAATGGTGGAGGTGCCAAAGGCTGGCGGGAATGAAGCACTGGAGGCAGGGGGCAATAAGGAAGTTGGGGCGAGTGCCCGGAAGGATGGGCAAGTCGTTGAAGCGCTGTCGTGCGACCCATCGACGATGACCAAGAGGGAATTGAACCGATCTGTCATCAAAAATAATATCCTTGCATCCTGGGGACCCAGATTGGCCTCCGAGAACGAGCGGATTCATAGCAATTTGGGAGGATATTTTGCTGTTTCTGACAGCTTTTTCTCGATCGGTGGTATGAAGCTTCCATATGCCCCAATCATCGATAAGGTATGCTGCGCCTACCAATTGAGACCGAGCCAACTTCCTCCGAACGGCTGGAGATTTATTAACGGTTTGGCCCTACTATGCCATCATTTCGGGTGTCCCCCATCGGTCGGCATCCTGCGCCATTTTTTGAGAATGAACCAGAGCTCAAGTGTCGGGGCCGAGGTCCCTCATCTCCAGTATAGAGATGCACGCTATCGTCATGCTGGAACAGCTTCCAAGGTCCAAGCTTGGAGGAAAAAGTACTTCTTTGTGAGGCCCCCGGGATCTTCCTTTGAATCCAGGCAGTGGAGATATCCTTTGGCCGAGTGATAGAATGACGTTTCAAATGTGTCCTTTACTAGGGAGGAGTGGGGGGTGATTGACCGAATAAAGGCGCTTGGTCGGTACGATTTCGACCGCCTTATGTGGGGGTATCGTGGAAGGGCATCGGTCGATGCGTTTTTGATTAATCCCCCACCTCGGAGTAGCAGGCTAGAAGGAGAAACTGCCCCCCTGGTTGACTCGCGTAGTGTAATTTCTTGCTATCTTCATAAGTATTGGTTTCGGTTTCTAACCTGTTTCTATACTTGCACAGCCATGACAAAGCTCATGGATTTCGCCAAGTCCTCCAGCTCCACTAAAGGCCAGCGCAAAGTTGCTAGGCCTTCTTCGAAGACAAAAGAGCAAGCCAGCGCGGATGTCGCTCAGCCGACTGTTCCTGAGCCGTCTGCAGCGCTCGTTCCGGCGGTTGTTCTCGATCAGTCCACAGTGATGACCTGGTCGGCAGGTGAGGACCGCGTGGTCATGGAGGAAGAAGAGGAGGAGGTGGAACGACCCCTTAAGAGGAAAAAGACCGTTTGGGTTCTCAACCGACCGCCCTGCCAATCAGACCAAGGCAAGGAGAAGGAGAAGGGGAAAAAGCGTGTTGCCAAATCGAATAAGGGCAAGGGAAAGGGGCGAGCTGCGAGCGCCGAGAAGTGGGAGCCAGTGATCAGTCTGGATAAGACTGCATCGCTGAGGGACATCAATGTGGCTCTTCACGTCGCTCGGAAAGTCGTCCCTCCTCAGGACAAAAAGTTTGTGGAGACATTAAACGACCAGAAGTTGGTGACCAATCTCATTCGCGACTGTGCAAGGGATTTGATGTTCGCGTCTGAGGTGCATGAACGTCTCGAGAAGTTCAACGAAGTGACTGAGACAATGGACCAAGAGATTCAGGCTCTTCTTGGACAGGTAAAGACTCTGAGGGCCGAACTGTTGGAGGAGAAGGAGGAGAAGGACGTGGTGCGAGTTCAGCTTTCTTTGTTGGAGGAGGAGAAGGGTGTTTGAGAAGAGGAGAAGAACACGTTGAGAGCTCAACTCGTCTCGGGGGAGGAGGAGAAGAGCAGAATGGTCGTTTCCAGGGTGAGTTGGAAAATAAATGCCGAGCCTTGAGGGGAGAAGTGCTCGAGGCCACTTCGAGAGCAAAAATAGAGGAGGAGCTTCGTATGAAAGTCCTCCATGATTGTCACGAAGCGGTGTTGGACAAGCTGAAGGCCGAGAAGAGGTTGCTGGAGATACAAGGCTCCGTCAAGGACCAAAGGATCGAAGCGATCAAGCGATGGAAAGAGCGGTACCTACATGAGGAGTGCAAAGAATTTGCTTGCGATTTGGCTCTTTCCCTCCTGAGGAACTGCCACAGCGTTTGTGTTCCTGACGGGTCGGATGGTCCTTCATTCGAGGACTATGCCAAGCCGATGCTTCCCTCTGAGCTCGGCCTTTCAATTGAGGAGATGAGGGAAATAGCTGAAAGAGACCGAGAGGCATTACCGGATGAGATTCTGGACCTTAGCTCAGACGACGAGGAGGAGCAAGCTCGTGGAGGTGTCTTTCCAGTTCTTTCAGCAAATGCTGATCCTGTCCCAAGTGCTTCGCCGACCTCCTCTCCTTCCAAATAATTTTAAGCTGTAAAATTCCCGAAGCTCATCTGGTCGGGCTTGTGACTAGAAAAATATAAGGAAATAAAAAATCTTATTTTTATCCTTCGTTGCCTTGTTAATTCTGTAAATGAAGCTTTAAACTATCATTAGCTTTGTATGAGAGACTGCCTTTTCGAATAGCATGTAGCGAACTAGCGCGTTCGATATAAGTCGATCGGTCGTTAGGTTTGAAGGAATTCGACCGAACAATACTGAGGTCAAGCAATCCAAAATTTTAGCTCTTGGCATCGCCTGGTTCCAAGATCCTATCTTGGCAACCTGGCCGAAAAATGTCAAGGCCGAGCGATCCGAGATTGTTTTCTCGGCATCGCCTGGTTCCAAGATCCGATCTTGGCAACCTGGCCGAACGATGTTGAGGCCGAGCGATCCAAGATTCTTTTCTTTGCATCGTCTGGTTCCAAGATCTTGTCTTGGCAACCTGGCCGAGCGATCCAAGATTCTTTTCTTGGAATCGCCTAGTTCCAAGATCCTGTCTTGGCAACCTGGCCGAGCGATGTTGAGGCCGAGCGATCCAAGATTTTTTTCTTGGCATCGCCTAGTTCCAAGATCCTGTCTTGGCAACCTAACCGAACGATGTTGAGACCGAGCGATCCAAGATTCTTTTCTTGGCATCGCCTGGTTCCAAGATCCTGTCTTGGCAACTTGGCCGAGCGATGTTGATGACAATCAACCCGCAGAGTTTTCTCCATTTAGCCCATCTTGACGAGACTTTTTCTGCCGAGAACTTTGAAACCCTTTATTGATGATGATAGGGGTGTGGGCCGTTAAAAAATCTGACTAGTAATGTAAAATTCCGGTACCAGCGGGAAGGGTAAAATGGGAATTTTGAGCGATCAGTGAGGGGTTAGCAATGTTATTATTGATTCATGCATAATGTGGCATATTTGTATTGTGAAAAATGACATTCCTGCACATGAACTTATTGGTACATGCATACATTGACATTCCCGGTCGAATTGGTTATGACTGTCATAACTGTAATTGA
>JANZLH020022904.1:0-20857 GCA_026770325.2 Erythroxylum fimbriatum
TTTGTATCAGTTTCCTTTTTGGTTTTGTTTAGGGGACTGATAGACTTGTCTATTCTGCTTCTGGATGACTGTATCAATTGATAGTATGATTTTATATATTTACCGGTTTCTGATGTTATTGTATGTTGTGATTTTACATTATTGCGATGCCATGAGGATTATTAGTAGAAATGTTCTGGTGGTGCACCTTCATCGTGGGATACTCGTCGGAACGACCTTCGGGTTTCCCGTTGTGTACCCTACGATGAGGGGGCGCTACATCACATTAGTTATATTTTCATGTTATTGCATATGGAATTCTTATTAATTTGATACTTTTATATTAAGCATTATTTCATAGTTTGAAAATTTTAAGTTTATGTTTTGTATAAATGTTTGACTTAATGCTAAGTTTTTATTTTGGATAAATATTTTGTCTATATTTGATTAAACCTTTTGACTAAATGTTTTATTGATTAGTTAATGTTGACATTGTAGATACATGAATTCCTTATGAGCTTTCGAATAAGATTCTGATGATGAACTGAATAAGGTAATCATTATTTCTCTAGCTGGGGGAGAGAACAAATATTTTCATTTACAAAAGCAACCATGTAGAACTTCTACTCTACTAGGTCATTATTGGATATTAGAACTTTTGGATGGGAATTTTACAAGGATTTATATAGGAGCAATAGACAGTACATATTGATGCACATGTTCCGATTGATGAACAAATACTACACATGGGTAAAAAAATTAATACAACCCAAAATATTATGTGTTATTGTTTATTTGAGATGTTTTTTTTACATATGTAATGGCTGGATAGAAAGGCATTACAAATGACTCTCAAATTTCTCTATAAATAGTAGCAAATCTAGCGAATCAATTTCTTATGCCTCGACAAGATATTATATTATTTTAAATAAATATAGTAATTATGATTTATGTTTAATATCTTTTTGTTAATATTATGTTCTTTATATGTGAAGTAAGTTCTATTTGGTTGATTCAAGCTACACCAATATGTTTGGATTTCTTTCACTGTATCGAGGTAAGAGATATCATTTATGAGATTATAGAAGAAGAGGAAGACTTTAAGGTCCACAGGAATTGTTTAACTATAGACATTCTTCGTTAAGAAATAGGATTAATAGATATTTTGACGTTCTAAAAACAAGATTCCTTATACTTACAAACATGTCGAGTTATGATATGAAGAAATAAAAATATATTATTATTATTGCTTGTTATGTTATACACAATTAAATTAGGATGTATGGACAAAACGATAAATTATTTAACATTTGTGCTAAAAATGAAGACCAAAATTGAGAACATGAAAATGAAGATGCAAGTTCGGAGTATAATATAATGCAAGTTCGGAGTATAATATAACTCCAGCCTAATTTGAAAATATGTCTTGAAAGCGAAATAAAATTGTTAGACAAATGTGGAATGATTATATTAATTCTAATTAATTTATGTTTCTGCTTGTAAATGATAGTACTATTATATTTTGAAGAATTATAATAGGATGAACATCTTTTATTGATTAGAATGAGTTAATATAATTTTTTAATTTATAGAATTTAATTATATGCAAGTAATGTGTAATTTTTTTAATTATATTAATTTGCATATATTTTAATTTTAGCTATAATGAGAATTAATTATTTTAAAAACATAATATATTATATTAAAATTATTAATATAAGAGTATAATTACAAAAATAGAAATATGGTGATAAAATCAAATATATTTTTATTTTATTTTTCATCATAAATTTCAATCATGCAGAATTTTTATTTTTATTTTAGTTTTTATATTAAAAATTCAAGCAAATAAGTTTTTGTTTTTTTATAAAAAATAGAAACTACAACAGTGATCCAAAGGGGACCGAGAGAAACAAAACATTCCTGAATCTCCACAACACACTAACAACAAAAGCCCCAAAAGTTCCAAAACCGCTATCTCACAGATCATAATTTCTTTTCATTTTAACCTAAAATCTCCACAAACGCAGTTTCTAAAACCCATTTTTTGCTTTTGTATCGAGCAGTCTTTGGTGGGATTTTTCGACTGGGATTAGTGTCTTATTGATTTGATTCTTTTTGGTTTGGTTGGGATTTCAAATGAAATGAACCCCAAAAACAAGTTCAAAATCTTTGACTCAGTGCCTGCTTAACGCTTGTTGGTGGTGACGGTGGTGGCGTGTGTAGGTTACTCTAATGGCAAAGCGCGTGTACGAAGTGTGGAAAGGAAGTAACGTAAGACTCTATCTGATTGGGTTTCATTGAGCCCTTTTCAATCTGAACGTTCGATTTGTTGGTTTTTGGCATCTCGTTATTGTTTAGATTTGTTCTGTGGCCGCCAAATACTAATGGGAATGGTTTAGTTTGACTTTGAGTTTGGAGTTTGGAGTTTGGAGTTTGAAGTTTGAAGTTTTTCTTCTTTTAGGAGTTGAATTTCATTTTATTTGCTAAAGCATACGTCAGTTTGATTAATTGGAACATTCGCATTACAGCTAAGGTTAATGAGTATCGCGAGCTAGACATGTAGGTTGAAATTGATTATAGACAAACATTTGAAACATATTTTATCACCGGGACTTGGTTTACGCATCTGGCTAGTGATGTAATGAATACATTACTTTTGTTTTGTGGCTGTGCGTGCGCCTGCGCTTAAGAGCTGTTGGATTTATTATGTTGCAAAAAGTCTGACTTTGTTCTTCTATTAGTTAAAGTTCAAATTAAGATATCTTGAAATGTTAAGATATCTTGAAATGTCTACCTGCAGAAGTTTGATTATATAGCAAATTAAGGAATGTCTTTGGCGTAAAAAGATCAGATTTTGTTGTCAGCAAGGTTCCAAGTTAGGAATGGAATCCAGTGTTTCACAAAATTTGTCAGCAAAGGAATCATAAAGCTTCTTGTGGACTATGCATTCATGGTGAAAAAGTAATGCTAGTGAAATATCTTGTACCGTAGAACTTTCAAGTCTGACAGCCACTTTACAATTTTTGCTCTAGATTTGCAATGCAGTGTCTTAAAAACTTTCTTTTCAGAAGTTCTGAGATAATTTCCTTTTCCAATTAAGTTTAATGTACGTGTCAAAACTTCATGATTGTTTTCTTATCCAAAAAGGGTCTAATGTAAATGTCAGATAGCTTAACAAGGAGTGTGGAATGGAGGAAGTGTTACATCATTGTCTCATCTTGTTTCCTTTTGCTTCCATCTCTCAGTAGGCCAGTGAAGTCGGTTCTTCATGCTTAACTTGCAATACATTTCCACAAATGCTGCTTCCTACTAGTGAATAATTGCAGATAATGTGCCTTGTAGCATGGAGAAAGTTGTAGTGAAATAAAAGAAAGAAGAGATTAAATTTGCCCTTTCCATGACAAAAGGGCATGAGAGATCTGTTACGCTTGTTATCTGGCTGCAAGTTCACGCATATCAAATCTTCCAAAGGTTAATAGTTGCATGTGTACGTGTTAGATTTTGGTTCTGTTGCCTTTCTACTGTTACTTAGAGGGAAAAACAATTGACATGTCATAATTGGTCTTTGTTCGAGGAAGTTTACTTTGAATCTTTATGTTTAGTTAACCAAAAATTCTCTTCTCTTAATATCTGTTTCATATGCTTAGTAAGTTGCTTCCAGAACTATAATCTACTCCAACCAGTGAATTGCAAGTCTCTGATAAAAATGATCAGCATTTATGTGTGTGTGTTTGCTGCACATGTGTGTGCTTTCTTTTGCAGTTCCTCTAAGGTTGCACAAGAATTGTCTAAAACTCATATTTCACAAGCTCTTGGCTCTGGATTGGATGTTCTTATGGGTGTTATTGTATGCATCATGTTTGGTTCCTCAAAGAAACACATTTTAGTGGAAACGAACTGATATGCCCTTTTTCCAAGTTGACAAAAGTAGGTCTTAAATTCCTTTCCAGGGTAGAGTTATTGGAATGGATGGATTGGTGGCTTCCTATCTTGGTGGCATTTGCTATGGGGATTTTATGGGAATTTGATGGTGTGGTTATTGGTTTGCAATTGTACTATTATACTGCTTATGTTGCTATCATTGGATGTTCATCAGCTTTGACATTTTATGGCTTTGATATCTTTCTTGGTATGTGCTATGTGATATCTGCACTTGTTTTGTGCTTGTGGAGGGCATATAATGCAAATCTATCTATCAAATGGTTTTTGTTTACATGACTAAGAAGTATTCCTTGAGATACAGTGCAGACCATGAAGCCATATTTAAATCTGTTAGAATTCTTATCGTGGCTTGATTTTGAGTTCCATTTGTGGTAATCCATGCTCACTTGAATCTGAGAACTTCCTTTGCTTGCAATTGGTTTATATTCTGAAAAATTATCGCTACTTGTTTTCTGGAGTTTCTTTTGATTTATATAATTGTCTATGTTATTTTTGGCAACTTTAATTCATTCATAATAGAGGTGCTTGAGGTAAATAAAATTTGTGTGCCTGCAAAATGATTGTTTGTTTTTAATTACAAAATATCATACTAGAGTGTATACTGTAGAAATGATATTTTTTTCCATTTATCCAAAGATTGAAACTGCTATTGCTATTCTGGGTACTTGATTACCAAAATTTGACTAATGGTATTTTGTGATTGGTCTTATTGTCTCTTTAAACTAATAGTTCTTTACCAATCTATTGTTTGACTAGCTTATGTATATTAATTTTGTTCTTTTTGGTCTGTCATTTACAGAAATTCATGGTTGGTGGGAGGTTGATATTTGGCCCTGATGCCAGATCATTGATTGTCACCTTGTTGCTGATCATTGCTCCAGTTGTAATCTTTTGTGTATTTGTTGCAAGGCATCTGCGCCATAAATTCTCGCCGTATAATGCAGGCTATTCAATCCTATTGGTTGCAGTTTTCTTTACTATCTGTGTAAGCCTGCATTTCTCTTGATGCTTGAGAGACTCTGCATTTCTCTTGATGCTTGACAGAATACAGCATCACTTGCTTTAGCACGTGTACCTTTTCAGCATTAGTAGTTTCTCTGTAACTTTCTAGACTTTCCATTTAATTATGTCGGCAGTGGATACCTATTCTCAAGGATCTTTTGATCTTTAGGATTTTCTAATTGGTAGAAATTATTGACTTGTGAAGTCCAGCCCAAGATATGATTTTCTATGTATTATTGAAAATTGAATAGGTTGTCTTTGGCCTTTCTTTGCCAGTGTTGGAGGTGAGGCTGTTGTGCAGAGGAATGCTTTGTCTAAACAATGCCTTCCTTTTATTGGTTGTGGTACAGTTCCATCACTATAGATGTGTGTGTTTCTCCTTTTAATATTTTTGGAGCCACTACTGTTGAAGGCTCAAGGAAATGGCGTAAGTTGTATGAAGAGCACAAAGTATATGATTAATATTTAATTATCACTTACTTCAGATGACATTATTCTCAAGAGTACATGAGTTGCTGTCAAAGTATAATATTGGTCCATGAACATTACAAGTGTTGTTTTGCCATGCAAATTGGTAACAGTTTAACTGCATTGTGAATGGTGATTTTAGCTCACTTACCTTTTTTCTCACCTTTTATCACTTCTATCTTTTTGATGCCTTAAAAAATTTAATTTCCATCAACTAATGTAACTTTCATGTGAAAGCTTTTGTATTCCATGTTGGCATTATTTCTTTCATTACATCAAGCTGATTTTTGTAAAGTACATGATCATCCTAGTTTCTTAATATTAGAAGATACTATCTGCTAATTGTAGATTGTTTGCTAGTTTTGGATTTTAAGAATTAATTGCTTAGTGCTATACATTTGAAATGAAAATTTTTGGGTGTATGTCTCACAAGATCCTGAAATCTACAAATCTCTTGAAGTACTGGTAATTGTTTCTCTACGCAAAGTGGTGATTTGGGTTTAAGATTTTGATCTTTTCCCTACTTACTAGTAACTTTTGCAGTTCTTTTGATCTTGTAGTTGATTTTTGCAGGCGTTAGTTTTCCTTTTTTGTACATCAGCTAGGGACCCTGGCATTATTCCACGGAATTCACACCCACCTGAGGAAGAGTTCAGATATGATTCCTCTGTGTCAGCTGAGGTTGGGGTAAGACAAACTCCGAGCCTCCAGTTCCCTCGGACAAAAGAAGTTACTGTTAATGGCATTCCTGTTCGGGTGAAGTACTGTGACACATGCATGCTGTATCGCCCTCCTCGCTGCTCTCATTGCTCTATTTGTAACAACTGTGTGGAACGATTTGATCATCATTGCCCTTGGGTTGGCCAATGCATTGGACTGGTATGCTGTTTAATGGGTTCCGAGTACACCTGTTTATTCGATGTCATTGTCAACTTTGTCCTGACTTGTCACATCAACTTTTTTATGTTCTGTTATTTTGTAATTATTTTACTCTTTGTATGTGCAGCGCAACTACCGGTACTTCTTTATGTTTGTTTTTTCGTCAACTGTTCTTTGCATCTATGTATTTGCAATGTCAGCAGTGTACATCAAGGTTTTGATGGATGATTTTCACGGCACAGTATGGAAAGCCATGAAAGAATCCCCTGCATCTGTCATACTAATGGCCTATTGCTTCATTGCTCTATGGTTTGTTGGCGGACTTACTGGCTTTCATTTGTATCTCATAGGCACAAACCAGGTCAGATAATTTGTTTCAATTAGATGAAATGTATGAAATAGTGTCCATTAGGAATTGAGATACAAAAGTATTAAAGGATTGAACTCTGATCTAAATTCTGCATTCATGTTTTAATCTTGGGTTTTGACGAATAACAGCTCAATTGTAAATTAATTACATCCTAATGTGCAATGTGGATGAATTGCCTGTCCAATTAATTAAGGCTTTAAACTCAATATGCTTGATAAAATTAGGATAGCATTTTGGAACAACCATACTCGTAGGAAATTGAATCTTCACAATTTTCTGGAAGGACTGCAAATGACATGCTACAAAAAATTGTTGTCTAATTGAGTATATATTGGGGAGTCTATTTGTTACTCTGGAAACCTGAAGCAATTTAAAACAGAAGTTGCTCCCTTAGAAATTGTCTTGAGTTTATTCAAATCCCATGCACATGTAATAGTGCACCCCTTTTACCTGCTTGGCCTATCATTCATTTCCATGCATTATGTTATCGTACCGACCAAATTTATCCTTGCATCTACTGAATTTACCTTGTTTATACAGACAACGTATGAAAATTTCCGGTATAGAGCTGACAATAGGATCAATGTTTACAACTTGGGTTGTGTGAATAACTTTCTTGAAGTATTCTGCTCAAAAGTTAAGCCTTCAAAGAACAACTTCCGGGCTTTTGTGCAAGAGGAGGTACCAAGACCGCCTATACCTGTTGCTCAGGAAACAGAAGTTGAAGATTTAGGTGGAGATCGGCGTGCTAAGGTTGAAGATGATCTTGATATTGGAGAAGATCTACTGAAAATCTCCCTTCGTCACAATGTTGAAGAAATTGTGGAGGACATACGTAGCAGAGGGAGTAATGGGCCTCCTCATAACACTTCAGAGGTAGAGTCAGTCTTGAGTTCAGATCATCGACGATCGGAGACTAGACAATTGAGTTGGGGAAGGAGAAGTGGGAGTTGGGAAATTGCAGCAGATGCCCTTGCAAACTCAACCGCTACTGAAAGTAGAAGCTACAGCACTCCTGAGGAGCCACACCAATGAATGATGGGGTAGTTTGGTTTTGCTTATTTCATGAATAGCTGTATCAGTGCGGTGCAAAATTATTTGATTGCCTTCTTCCTGGTTTTAGAGGAAGCTGCTTTTGACTAGAAACTTATGGTTATCTGGTGGGAAATGAAATGAAATTGCCCCGTCTGGCCATGCGGGCGTGTGTAATGAATTTTGTGGGATTTTTTAGCTTACCGTTTTAGCTGGGAGATCAGTCAACAGGAGTGTGCTTGTAATTGTTTGAAAGGATCAGGATAGTGTCTTTGCAGTCTTCAATCAATTTTTTTCTTGGCCCTCTCTATCATGTCCACTAAGATGTATTATCTTTGGTTTGAGTCCTTGTAGTGCTGCTGGCTTTATTCTTTGTGTAAATAATTACGCTGTAAACATTCCAGCAGTTCCCAAGTTCTTGTGTTGTCTGGTCATGTATCTGCTCTTTGCTCATTTTGGTCATTATGAAGCCCTTATGCTATAGTCATGTTCTTGCGTCACTGCCGAGGGTCAATGATTGAAATATTAGCTCTTTGATTTTAACAAAAACTATTATTAGTATATCATCACGGCCAGTGGTCAATTATCTTAGATTGTTCATTCTTTATATTTGGTTGCCCAAGTATTATATATTAGTAATGTATGATAAAATTTCTATAAATTAATATTTGATTAATCTATAACTTTATTATTTAATAATTTATATAATATTGAGTTGGGTTAATTAATCACTAGTTTCTTTCAAATTGATTGATAACTACTTCAAAATTATAATGTCATTGTATCTTAAAATTTGACCATAGTAACATGTTTTTCTTAAAATTTTCGTCTCATAAATATCATCTTTAGTATATATAGAAATCTTGAAATTAAATTGTTGAATAATAATATATTTGTATTTGCTTATATAAATACAATTTTAGTGTAATTTGTTGATATTAACTAAATTAATGTTATAATAATAATTTTTATTAATATAACATTTAAAATTCGTATCAATTAACTAGATTAATAAAGTGTAATGATTTTTAGTTTGTTAAGTGTCTGTTTATTATAAAAAAATTCAGAACAAAAGCCGAGCGAGACTGGTGCGAACGGAGCGGCAGACCGAGTGAAACATTGATTATAACTTTGTGACTAGAACAATGTGAGCGAGAAATGAGTAGAGAACAGCATGTAGACATAAGCTGTGAACATAATGTACAAAATACAATGAACACTCCTGCTACAGCTACTACTGTTCTAGATAAGCTGCGTGAGGAAATACAGCAGGCAAAGAATAGGAGGATGATTCAAACATGTCTTTAAAGAATACAACAGATACTATACTGGTAAATTCACGCGAAACACCAGGTCAATAGAAGCTAGCATAAAGCCATAGACAGGGTAAATGAAATTCCTTGTGAACAAATGGACAAGAGTTTGAAACTGCAGTTCGAAGAAGATCTAACATAAAGAAGAAACTCTCCCTAGGGGAGGCTGCCAAATGAATATTCTGACACGGAATGTAAGAGGGGCCAAGCCAATGCCCCTAACAAGAAACTAATGACAAAGATACTATTTTACAAAATAGAGTGACCCTTGCTGGTATTGTGGAAACTAGGATGAGAATGGAATATTGCATGATATGATGTTAAGTTATCTTCCAGCTCAGTGGCAGATCATAACAAATCATAATTGTCATCCCAAAGGTAGAATAATGGTCCTAGACGATTCAAGTGCAATGACAGTTAGCTCAACTTTCCTTTCTAACCAAGTAATTCACCTAGAAGTCTATGTGGTGTCTCTAAACTAGCAACTATGCATTTCTTTCATATATGCACACAACAATGCATATAAGAGAAGTTTCTTATAGAACCACCAGATCAACGTTTTAGCTAATTCAATCAGTATATCATGGATGTTATCAGGTGACTTTAACTCCATTATGAAATTGGAAGAGGTGGAAGGCTTAACAGCTATCTATAACCCTTGTAATGAACTTAGTCAATGACCGGATGATGCACAAGTCACAGATATTCTATTGGGGGACTCTTTCTACACCTGAAACAATAAGCAAATTGGTTCTCATCTGATCAGGAAGAAGTTGGATAAAAGTGTTGCCAACTAGAGGTGGATATCTATCTTCCCAAATTGCTTTTCCAAGTACTCAAATAGTTTACTATCGAATCATACACCCATTTTAACCTCTACAGAAGCAGTTAAATTCAATATCCCCTTTAGGTTAAATGACTCCCTGTTGGGATTTGCAGGTTTTGATAAAGGAATTAGTACAACTCTAGATTCCAACATCAAAGGCACCAAATAGTATATTCTTGCAAAGAAGCTACACCTTATTAGACAAGAGATGAAGAAACTCCTTAAAGAAAACATTGCAACACACAACCTAGTCAACACAGCCAAGAGCGACTTGGAGAATACCCAGCAAATTTTGTATCTCGACCCTAATTCCAGATTCTGCAGTTAAGAGAAAGAGAAGCATTACACAACTTTTCTGAAGCACTTCTCTATGATTACTCTCTCATGAAACAAAGATCAAAGGCTGATTGGCTAAGAAATGGTGACAAAACACTTCAATTTATCAAAAAGCCGTTGTTTCAAGGAAAGCAAGAAATAAAATCATTTCCCTTGAACATAGAAATGTCCATCTTGACTCTTAAACACTACTAATGCAAGGAGTCTATGATTATTTCAGTAAGCTAATGAACAAACCATCAGAGGCTCAATCCTCTAAAACCTTCCTTAAGCAAGTTTTGGAAAACGCTATTTCATCCTAGGAAGCTAAACTCCTAAACAGTGTGCTATCACCATGAATGAAATTGAAACTATAGTGAAGTCTATTCACCCTCATAAGTATCCAATACTAGATGGGTTCAATTTCAACTTCTTTAGCAAAAATTGGACCCTCACTGGTGGATTGGTCTCTGAAGAATATAAAGTCGTTGGCGGCAATATTGGACAAGACCCTGAGGCAATCTCCATTCCAGAGCTCAATTTTGCAAGCATATGGGGAGGACCAGAGGGAGAGAGTCTACCCATACACACTAGAGGATCTATTACCCACAAGGAGTATGCAGAGAAACTTGTATCTAAACTTTACACTTATATTCTGATTTTTGTACTAATTACTACCAATTAGATTTCAATGTAATTTGATGTATGAAATTTAGAACGAAAATATATGTGTATTATAGAGAATGATAATTTTATAAATTTTTGTTGCCATGAATGGTTGTGTTGTTGAGAAATTTTTTTTTCTTAATAGAGGGTAAATATCATAAAAATAAAGGAAACTCTGTTAAAATTTTTTTAAATTGTAGTTCACTTATAACACTTTATTCTAATGTAGGAAAAGTCTATATTCTGATTTTACACTTATATTCTGATTTTTGTACTAATTACTACCAATTACATTTCAATTAATTTAATGTATAAAATTTAGAATAAAAATATATGTGCATTATGGATAATGATAATTTTATAAATTTCTGTTTCCATAAATGGCTGTCTTTGAGAAACAAAATTTGATTAGCAGGAGGTAAATATCATAAAAATAGAGAAAACTTTGCTGAAATTTTTTTAAATTGTAATGCACTTATAACACTTTATTATGATGCAAGAAAAGTCTATATTCTGATTTCTATACTAATTACTACCAATTACACTTCAATGTAATTTGATGTATGAAATTTAAAATGAAAATATATGTGTGATAATTTTATAAATGTTTGTTGCCATTGTTGAGAAAAAATTTTATAAAGGAGAAAATTTGTCTTTGTAAGGTCTCATCATCATACATCAAATAGGAGATGGAGTAACAACAGGAATAGAAGGAATATTAGGCTCAGCTTTATGAATTGGATCATGAAGGAAAAAATGTTTCTTGCCCACATCTTTAAGGAGCTTATGAATGCTTTTTGGTCTATGTTATGGGTTTTTAAGCCCAACCCATGGTCTTGTATCTAGGTCATGATCATCACTCTCAGGATGAAATTGTTGTGAAGGTTGAATTTCTTTGAATTTTTTGTTGGAGATTTGCCTGCCTTTTTCGAATATAGTCTTTGTCCTGGCTTTCTATTTCATCACCGTCAAGAGTAGGATGTATCTCACAATCTGGTTCATACATAAAAGGTTCAACATCCCATGTAAAGTGTCCTTGACCTTGATGATGGCTAATATATACTGGTTGGCCATCAAATTTTAAGTTGTGGATTAGAGGTTTACTTGCTCCTTCTTTGTGTAATAAATCTGGTTGCAACATTAAAATTGAGCAAATATGCCAAATGATCCAAGTTGTTCTTCATTAAAGCTGGTGTAGATGGATTTAACAGATCCACCTCTCAATGTTCTGAGAATTGCTAGAGTAATAGTATGAATGGAGTGCCTGTAGAGAGCATGGAACACCTTTTAGTAACTGATGGTCCATTATGTGGGCATTAACTTTTCAAACTCCATTGGTGACAATTGTTTTGGGAGCTGGATTATAGTGGTTTGATCATGGGCTCAATCTGCTACCATGTACAAAACATTAGAAGTTGAGTTTGGAAAGTTGAGATCTACAACATGATTTTGTAAACAATAAATCAATTGATGGTGTAAGGTGGCCATAATTGTTGTAGGATCTTGTTCAACGCTAGTAATCTAAATTTGCACTTATAATCTTTCAAACAAAGTAAGATCATCTAGTCTGATGTTGAAATCAATAACAATTATAAGGATGACACTTCTATGTTTGGGAGTGGTTAATAAAGTATCAATCAAAACATTTTGATAGGTTGTGTAGGCAGTGTTAAAAAGAGTGATACAAGCAGTAGCTAGAATTCCTTTTCTCCCATGGAGAGTAAGAACAAGTCTAATAGCACCAACATGAAGATAAGTATGATTTTGATCTTTCTAGAGGGAAATGAGTTCTTTGGGGGTTTCCAATTTGACATATTGATTTGTAGAAGTTGTTTTTAAAGCACACCATTCCAAACGGGAACTTTGAATGATCTCCTTTACTTCATGGCGATTGGTAATGAGAATAGTACTAATACTTCTAGTCTAAGAACGATTACAAGCATATATATAGTACGGACTTAACAAAGGTAAAGAAGTATCATGGGTACGACTTTCTTGAGGAAGATGAATAATTTCAATTAAGTTCTCTATTCTATTGAACAAAGTTCTTTTGACATATGAAGGAAGATTAGCTATATATAAAGTAGAAGAAAAATGAACATGATTACTAGATAAAGATTCACTTATTATATGGGTTAAAATCTTCTTACTCAATTTCATCAAAAATACTGTAGTAACAGTCAATAAACACCTATGACTCTGATACCATTAATTGGTCAGAAAGCAAAGATAAATATGGATTGATGGTAGCTTAGATTCTAATTATGCCAACTGAGACACAAGTCCTTCTTCTTTTTACGAGCATAAACTCTCAAGGCCTGCCTTTTAAAAATCTAAATTGACCAATCATTTCCATCATAACTGAGATCTCAAACAAGATCTACAATCTAAGACTTTCTGATACACAAAACAAGATCTAATCAGCTGCTTTAGAATAAGTTAGGGTTTGAATAAATGGGTTGGGTAACTAAAAAGGTTGTGGAATAAGCTCCATAAGTAGTCTTTGACAATTCTATCTACATATCTACCTCCATTTCTTAAAATGCTTCTTTGAATGGTCTAAGTTATTGCTTTTTGGTGATGAAATGATATCCAAAATATTGAGTGTGAACATATCTTCCTAAATTAGCATTAAGTTGAACCATTTATTCTATGTTTGAACTTGAGAAGGCGTAGATTCTTCCTTTCTTAAAGTAGCTTATGTGTGTTAGTTGAAACCACTAAGCTGAGTGTTAACTCGGCGAAAATTTTATATTGAGAAGCAGGATTATCGGTCTGCTAGTTGAGTATTTTGTCAATAAAATGTGAGGCAAAAATATGATGCGAAGTAATTCCCATGTCGCGAGTGTAGAATATCAAGGAGTTCATTGATTAATTGCGGTAGCTTACACGTTCGGCGTTGCCCAGATATTGTTTGGTAACCAAACTTTACGCATGACTTAACATGCCAACTCAACTCAAATGGGCACAAAATTCACCGTTGTCCTCAATAAATAAGAGCAAGCAAAGAATTCTTTTCAAATGATAAGGGAAAATAAACCACGTGTCCAAGTACGGTTGTTATTTAGGAAGCAGCTGGTTGAGGTATACTATACTCCGTGTTTGGCACGCATCCTCATGCTGTTGTAAACTCCATGTGCCTACGTCATACCGCATGCTTATGAAGAGACCTGATGGTGACTTGGATTTTTTCCTCTTGATATTAAATTACTCCATCCGATTCATAATAAATGTCCTTTTAGATGAATGCACACTTATTAAAAAAATTAATGAAATGTCTGATATACCCTTATTAATTACATGTTAAAGTGTCTTGAAATATAATCGGTGTAATTAAGATATGAGAGAAATTAAAGGTTCATTTTAGAAGTAAAATTATAAACATGCTTACAAAGTCAAGAATGACACTTATTTTGAATAATTAAAATGTATCTAAAACGACACTTTTGGTTTTAGTAAACAATTTTATGATACAAATATCACTACATAATGCAATTGTAATATTTTTTTTTATGCACCTAGGGTATCCACCGACGGAATCAGTGACTAATCCTTTCGCTGTGGGAACATCTTCAATATGAGAGGGTTACAGCTGACCTAGGAGCTTGCTGCATTTTTAAAGGTAGAATTCGAACCTCCAACCACTTGGTTAAGTGACGAAGGTATATATCACCTACGCCAACCCATTAGATTAATGCAATTGTAATAATTTTGTATGCAATTGTGCCGGTTTATTCTCCAATTAGGTGGAAGGAAATGACGTGAGGTACACCGTACATTGCGGCATGGACAAGGGATATGCTAATATGAACACAAAACGGAATTTAGAGCGGCGAATCAAATATTTAGACACGTTTTTGGTGTTTCAAGATTTGATATAGATTTCGGCGTGCGGAAGGGCACGTGTACATAGGTGAACCGAAGAAGGAAGGGAAAGGTCTTAGTGCAAAATCATTTATCTTTTAATTTTGGGTAGCTTAGCTGGTATGTGCTTTGTGTCTGAAACAAACAAACCCCATGTTTTTTGGTGCAGGCCGAAGGTAGAGTTGAACATCTTGATTTTGATCGCAAATTGCGAAAAAGACGCTTAGCCAAAAGTCTTACTATGTAGTTGAGTACGGAACAAACTTCTCTTTCTTTTCCCTTCCTACGTTGTTGAGTATGGGACAAACTTCTCTTTCTTTTTCCTTCCTTTTGACTGTTCAAGATTACGAAAAGGAAGATTTGAAATGTACGACAACTTTGAATATCAAGACAACTCAAGTATAGTAAATGAAGCCCTGTAAAATATCTAATTAATCATATAGTAGTGTTTTTTTTATAACTTCAATGTGCTTTAGTGGAGACATTTTACCATGCGCTGTATATTAATTCCAACATAACTTGTCTGTAAACGTTATGTTCTGGCAAAACTAATAAGACCACCATGAAATTTATAATCAATATTGCATATATTTAATATTTTATTTATACGGACCAGATAAAACCGCAATAAGAGGTTTTTAAAAAAATTTTACTTGCTTGAACTAATGGAAATAACCCATTTTACGTTCGTTGCTCGTGCAGGATTAACTTGAAACGAGGGTTAAATTTTTTGTCCATTTTATCCTGTCCTATGAATTTTAGCTATTCATTTATTCAAAATTTAAAATGATCAAAAGATCCTAGCTCTTTCAAACTTGTCCTATTTTCTCCGCATTAATTATTTTTATCCTCTCAAAATTAGATAAAGGGCAGTGTTTGGGAGACAAGTGGCGCTGGTATTTCCTAGTTTGAAAATACCTACCCAATATTTTATTGACCCACCTAAACTCCACTTCCATTTATAGATCCATACTCAATATTCTACCACGTAAACTACAGAATCATTTGTAAAATTAAACTCCCACACCGTTCATCTGGTTGGTTTAGGCCTAATTCATGCCCACTGATTGAGACTCGCATAGCAATCGCAGCCACAAGGTGTAGTTTTATTAAGCCCAAAAATAAACAGGGTGTATAATGGTCAGACAACTGTTTCCTGACATGAATTATACTTTGCTATCATACACGGATCATGAAACCAGAGAATGTGTATAGACATCAGTACTTACGGAATCAATTGTCTCAATCTCCCAATTTAAGAACCAATTCAGAGAACAGGTAAAAGAAAACTAGCACAAAAGAAAGGTATCACTAAATAGTCCTAATAAAAATCCTTTTTGAAAACAAAAACTTCGTATTATCATTGATCAGTAGAGGAAGAGTCGTGACTAGAATGTGACCATGGCAGTCCCAGAAAACCGGAACCAGTGGACTGATTCTGATCTTGAGGTTGTCGGAAATAACCCAACTGCTGACCAGAAAAAAGCAGAGGAAATGAAGCAGAGGAGGACGACGAAACAGAGGAATTAGATGCAAATGATGAGGAAGCTGAAGATAACGATAGACTTGACTGAATTGTTGCTAACTGTGAGTTGTATCGCATTTGCTCGAGCGTACTCGACTGAATTGTTGCTAACTGTGAGTTGTATCTCATTTGCTCAAGCGTACTTGGAGCTTGCTGTTGGTTTCCAAGGAAGTTATCGCCAGGATTCTGAAGGAGTTGGTAGTATTGCCAGTAGTCTCCCATAGTATCAGCCTGAGACTGGAAAAATGATGGCTGTGTAGATTGTGGAAGAACCGGTACTTGTTCTGCTAGAGACGGGATTTGTTGGAAGTATTGAGACGAAGACGGTGACAGAAGTGGCTGCCCGTGTCGCAAGGCTGTCGCCGGCATTTGGTAGCTGGTGACATTCTGCATTTGGGGCTGTGGAAGTAATCTGACATTTTCCGGGAAGTTAAGTTTAGCTCTGCTTCCTCTGAATCTCAACGCCGCATCATCGTAGGCTCTTGCAGCGGCTTCAGCCGTGTCGAATGTGCCAAGCCAGACACGGGCCGCCTTGTGGGGATCACGTATTTCTGCGGCCCATTTGCCCCAAGGTCTCTGCCGAACGCCCCTGTATCTCCTCCTCCGCTCGCCTGTTTCCTCAAATACGGCGGTTTCTGTTGACGGTATTGACGGTGTGGGGCTTGTCCTGCTGGTTGTGGTAACGCTGGATGTGGAGACCATAGTGGAACTACCTCCTTCTTCTGCTACTGTGGACGTGGAATAAGATGGATTACGAACAAAGAAAGGAAACCATGGGCTGCTGATGAATATATGCTTTGCTTAGATGCTGAGTAATTGAAATGCTGAATTCGCTCCTATGGCGGCTACATATACACTGTTTAATTCATACTTTCAAGATTGCTACAAGTCATAACTCTATGTTAAGCTGACAAATTAAAGCTTTTGTTTAATATGAACCTGTGAGGCATGCAATTTTAAAGAATATCATGCAAGTTCTATGATAAAAATGGAATCTAGGATGATTATAAGGCCTGATGTATGGAAGCTAGAGAAAAATTGCAAAAAGTTTAAGAATAAATTGCAAGAGTTAAAAAGATTACAATAGACTGAAAAAGAATAGCTTTATCATTATTCGTGTTACTAACCAGTTGCACCGGAGGATGATGAATCTCCGGGAGAACTTCTGAATTCACCAAAGCCTCGATAAACCCTTGTGACAGAGTCCATTAATTGAGTTGCACTCTCTTGTTCACGACCTCTCTTTTGGCCAATATTCTGAAAACCAGGGCCACCACTACTGGTAGAGGAATAAGCAGACAAAGGAGAGGAGGAAGAAAAATAGAGCCCAGAAGAACTAGCACTAGTAGGTTCAAAACTTGGTGTTATGACTGCACCTCTTAAAGAATCACCCTGTCTCACCATTTCAAAGCCGCTTTGGTGGCCTGATCCCACACGTGTTAGAGCTGAAACCATAGCTGACATCTCTCCCGCACCAGTATAGCCAGAGAACAAAGGTGGTGATGATGATTGAGATGTTGTTAGCATCTCAACTTGGTTTAAGGGTCGATTTATTGGGTGAAAATGGAACAACTGCGACGGTGATTGTTGTGGCGGCGGCGGCGGCGGCGGCGGCTCATCTTCACTATATCTTTCTTCTTGGTTGGCATCGCCGCTTTCTGTATCAGGAGTCCTGATGTACTGGTCTGAGCCTCTTGAATTCGCCACCTTAAAATTCAATAAGCACATGAAACTACGGTGAGTTAGGATATTTATCGCTGCCAAGTAAGTCCGGTTCCCTTCCGATTTCTCATTAAAATTTTGATCTTTTTTCTTGACAAAGTAAAATATAAGTAACTGATAGAGCAGAAATTCTTTTTTCGACTGAAGTTAAGATGACAGGAACTGGTGGGGGCGTATATGTATATATATGCAATAGATTTTTTAGACTATGAGCCGTTATTCGAGCAGTGAGTACCTTTCGAGTTTCGACTATATCCAATACTATGAATCAACGAATTTATTTCACGCACACACGTGAATATATAAAAGAAGAAGAAAATGATTCTTTTGCTTTTTGGTTCAGGAAAATGAAAATTTGCCGACTTATATGTTAATGGAGGCAAAGTTTGGAAGCAAATTGTCGGTCGTCTGTATATATCTTTGTGGAGAGAGAGAGATCATGTCTGAATTGGATTTGTATAACCGACAGTGGAGTTGCAACTTTTGGAGTTGCGCAACAGATAAAAGAGTGATTAACTCGGGATAATAAAGGTTGAAGTTTCTACTTTAACAGTTGAGTTAAGTTATTGATTCTACATCATATGAACAAAGTTTAGCGTTTATTTGGATTACAACTACCAGATCCAGATGGCTGCTTTAACCTTATTATGGTCTGCCGCTTTGACTAGGATAAGATCTCTTCTTTTCTTTTGATTTTATTATAGCCTTACTACAGTGATTTCTTAAATTTTATCTATATATTCATGCGGACCTAATATAAATATACGAATAAGATTTAATAGAATATGATTGAAATAGAGTAACTGAAATAGAGAATTTGATGTATTTGACTCAGGATCAACTCTCCTGTTTCGACTATGGTATTTATATCATGTTCTATTAAATCTCATCCACATATTTATATGGACCCAGTATAAATATATGGATGAGATTTAACCCCATATAAATATATAGATGAGATTTAATAGATTGGAACAAAAAATTTTATGCATTTTTCGGTTATGATATTCCTATCATGTTTTATTAAATTTTATCCATATATTTACGTGAATTCTATAATATATAGATAAAATTTAATGGAAATTGAGTTCATGCTCGAGGATTTGAAAAACACAAACCACCACTTAATTAAATGTAACTGTAGAGAAATTGTGCACGCCTTCGAGCTTCGAATAGCTTGTAACAAATGGGTCAACATTTTTATGAATGTGTTGCACGCTTGCACTTACATGCACCTAACAAATTTTTGTATTAATTAGAATATAAAAGATTTATTTTATTTTATTTTATTTAATCGCAGACGATTAGAACACGACTCTGCTCCGATATCTTTTGATTAGATAATGAGTATATTTTATAGTGGAAATTGAGACCTTGGAATTGTTCAATGTAAAATAGGAACGCAAATGGGCTATTACTTGTTCTTTATTCTTCTTTTGAGATTTCTTATTTTGTGTTAATTTAATTCTTTAACATACAAGTCAATAAGATAAGATATGCAAGTAGCATATATGTATCAAAACTCATAGTTTAATTGGGTGCAAGTGTAAAGATTGAATAGGAATGCAACATCGATTTGGTAGATATAGCCAATTTTACCAATTGCTGCTAAGTTATTATGTGGGCCGACTCCGAATAGTGCGTGTTTTGCAACCTTAACCCAACAAGTTAGGCTGAACGAACAAGTTGTTTCCCCTTTAACAGAAGTCGAGGGCTATTTAGGCTTAACAAACCCCTTCAACTTTAAACAGGACGATTACAGTGGCCTTAAGTTCGCTAAATGACGAGTTGAGTTCGGTGGAAATTGTCTTTACTTGGGGTCGATGTGGCAGTTATAGATTTGTTAGAGGAATACATATGTCAATTGCTTGCAGCTCGATGAGAACGGGTGATGGTCTTGTCTGTCAGCTACGACTTGGACCAGCCCCCACCCCCACCCCGGTGGAAGTCTCAAGTAGGAATGGCGTAGGGTTGGCCCTCTGCACACTGCCTATCAGTAGACCCCAAGGGGATTCCTTAAGATGGTTGCTTTACTTTTTCTAAATATTATATTTACCAATACTGTCTATAAGATCCCGGTATAATTAAATCTTTAATAACATTAAATAAAATGGTAATCGCGTGGGGATATTAAGGCTACTTTCGTCTGAGAAAAAAGCACACGCTACGCTAGTCATTTTTGGCACAGTTTCGAAGCGAAGTTTAAAAAGTTAGGTTCTCAAATTAACAACTAAAAAACAAGTGGTATTAACAATTTGATGACCATACTTATTACCTAATGACTTTACAAGAAAGGCCCTTGATGTTCATTCAAATTACAAAGACATTGGATTGAATATTGATATTTGATAGACAGCAGACAGACACTGAACATGCGTTTAGAAGGCCTGAAAGAAACTTATGAGTCGCTGATTGATTATATTGATGGTTTTTTTCTACGCAATAACCTTTCCATCAGCCAAACTTCTTACCTATATAAAATAGTCATCGTGTCCATTTGAAGTACGTAACAACTACAATCTATTAATTTAATTAACAAGTTACTGATTTATAAATTAATTATATTTTAGTCAATTGAATATAAATCACGAAATCTAAATATTCATTATATTAATATAAAAAGCAAATTAGATTTAAACCTCAAAAAATTACAATAGAGACATTTTAAAAAAAATCACAAGAAAATTTTAACAAATTATTGATTTATGGTATAACATTATTATGTAAGGATATTCACTATCTTATTCATTTATCCAAAATATTATTTTAGCCTAGCCAAAACTGGTATATATATTTTTATATTAAATTTAAAAACTATCTTCTGAATTTAAATTTATTTAAAATATTAATTCAGCTAAAACTGCTATAAGGTAGTGGTTCTGCCAGATTTTGCCGGGGCGGAACGTCGTTATCCGGATCCGTGATTCTGATTGATTTCGGCTACAGGATTC
>JANZLH020024176.1:0-20803 GCA_026770325.2 Erythroxylum fimbriatum
TTTGTGTCCTTCTTCACACTTTTTGAGTGAAATAGCTACCAAATTTTTGGTATTTGTCACTTACTTGGCTGCTTAAATTTGGGAAGTGAGTAGCCAATTTCTAAGTTCCAACAGATGGAGAAGTTACAATTTTTCTTCTTGTTCTCGTTCCTCCAAAAGATAGATTTGATTTTAAGTAGATGGTTTGAACCATTTGGTGACTATCACTAATTCACTATCTTAGGATGTCAGTTTCAAAATGAGATCATCCATTCTGCATATCTTGTATTCGAAGTTGGCGTAGTAGTTCCCCATCTTCTAGTATGGATGTTAGTAATACAGTCAAGGCCTATCCAATATGTCGCAAGATATCATACTTTGTTGTTCCAAGTGTTGTTTGGTACTCCTCTAAAGAAGAAAAACATGAAATCATTGATAACTACAAATCAAGACTCATGTAACTTTGTGCTAGTTTTGTCTATTTTGCTCAACTTGATTTCTGTGCTATGTAGGAAGATGTGATTATTTGATTATTGATATGGAGAAAATTATTGTTGAATGACAATAGTATAATGTTGGTAATTCACCATTTTAATGATTGACGTGAGACTTTGATTACTGTGGCCATTTCCTAAAATATGTTTCTTGTCAGGTAAAACTAACTGGATTGTTTTTTCAATTGTTGCAATTCGATTGATTCCAAGCACTTAAATTTTGGCAATGGGAACTGCCCATTTGGGACGAGTTGTTTTTACAAGGTATCATCAGCTCAACTCTTCCTGCTGCAGTTTTCTTTGTAATTTGTACTCTTCTTTGTCCAAGTACCTTTCTTGTAGGGTTTAGGAATGAACATAGAGATCTCTGAACTGAATCTATTGTCAGTTTGTTGAAATGTTGATTTATTCAAGAGTCAAACTGGTCTCTGTAAGCAGTTTTTGATCTACGTATGTTTTGCCATTATGTTCATTGACTTTCATCATGGAGTGGGTAGCATTTTGACTCCTTTTAATGGATGGACTCTTGTGTTGTCTTCCAGCATACTGTGAGGCCAGGATCATACATTTCGAAATATCAGCCACCCCGTCCATGTAGGCAGCCTCCACGAAAATCCAATGTCAGTATTTTAGTCAAAAACTTTTTACATTTTCAGGTGTTAGGAATGTCTTCTTTCTTATGATCACGAGTTCAGTATGCATGTTCAGTCTAACTTCATTGTTTCTGAAACCTGTATAACTCATAATGGGTTGAATCTTGTATCATTATTTTTGAGTATTTTGTTAACGATGTGTGTCTATACTTTACACATTTCACAAGCACTTGGCTAGTAGCCTGATGAGAAACTTTGTTATTTTCAAGGTTACTTTGGTTCTCAAAGGTGCAAATGTTTCTGTTGCCTCTCTTTATCTCTATAGCTTCTAGCTTGTTTAAGGAATAGATTTACTTGTGTTGCTGGAAGTTTGAAACTTTATCTCTGGTAATATGTCTATTTCTGGGTTCTGATTTCTAGAGTTGCAATAATCCTAGAAGTCTTTAATGTTTTTAGCAATCAAAGGACAGGTTGTGACTTGTGAACAGAATTCTTCTCTGCAACTTCTATGCTCATTTAAGTTCACAATTTTCTTCTTTCTGCTTGCTGCATATTTATGCTAATGTTTGATTCTTCTCTAACTTGTTTGTTGCTTGTTCTTGTTACAGGAAAAGCTAAGAAATTCTGACATTCAAGATGTTTCTCTAGGAACTGAGAGAGAAGCTAGTGGCAATCACATAATGCCTGTATAATACGTATGAGCTATACGAAAAAAGTGAAAAACAGTGAAGAGGAAAAGATTCCTGAGGATGTTTATGTATTGCAGGCCTAGGAAGTACTCGCTCCTCTTCGTATTCTTTCCCCTCCTCCTCATATATGAATAGATAATTCTATCAGAAACATGCTGACATTTTTCTCTGCCAAAATTTAAATACTAAAAAGCTCTTATATTACACCCTTTGATGAACTTATCAGAGAAGTTGATGTACTTAGCCCACAATGGTCGGAGTTGAGGGAATGCGATGTCTAGCCAAGGCTTTGCTCGGCCGTTGAAATGGATTACCCCGGCTGACTCAACAGCGGCAATACTTGTATTTTCCTGGTAGCCTAGTCCCAGCATGTGCCAGAATGGATCGATACGATGGACATGACCATGGAATGCTATTAGACCTGGTGGCAATGTTCCTAATTGCCATAAGCTCAAGTCTGACTTCAAGTTCTGCATGAACAAAATGCGAACAAATTTGCAATCATGAGAATACTGAATATAGGCCTATAAATCATTGAAAAGAATCACTTCCTAAGATCAAGACTACATGAATAATTCATTATAATCTCAATGAATTTTAGTTTTATTGGTCACTTTACAGAGTTCCATTTCGAGTTAAGACTCTGAGAATCTTACATATTTATAAGCTGATTAGGGGAAAGAAGGTAAGTTGAAAACCAAATATCCTCAACTGGCTTTATCTTATCTATGTATCATGTTAAATTTTAAGCTATCATGTAAAACCATATTTGAGAGAATTTTCTATACTTCAAGATCTGAACTAGAGAAAGAAAAGTTTGATCAAAGAATTTCCCGTGTAGTCACCTACCTGTTCGAGCCAATAATGGTAGGTAATGCTGATGTTAGTCTTCCTCCAAGCTTCCAAATCAAAAATATTCATGCCATAAGCCCAAGCACATTCATTGGGATCAAAATTCTTTGCGATCAAAGGATGAGAGAAGTTTAAGTAGCTCTTGAACCGCTTGGACATTACGAACCTATCTTTTCCTCTGCAGGTTTCTACTGCTCCATTAACCTTGCCATTCAAGTCAATATCCCAAAGAGGAGAAAGATCAGTCTGCACAACTATGTCATCGTCCAAGAACACTACTTTGCTTAGACTTGGAAACAGCTGCAAACATTGGAAGTTAATTCAGCTACTGACTCGTAAAACTTGTGTTAGGAAATATAAATGAAGCAGTATTACCTCTGGCAAATGGATCCTGATGTGATTCATCATGGAATTATACTTGGGACTAAGAGCTTGGAGTTTTGCTGCAATTACAACAGGCTTTTCTGTATTATTTGCAATAATTGCAGATGATCCTCCTCTGAACTGTGACCGAACTCTTTGATCCTTCTCCATAGCTTCCAAAACTGGAACTTTACCCTTGGTAAACCAATCGAAATGATGCAACGCCTTGACTTCAATAATTGCAGGCGATAAAGGGTGCAATGAGAACCATGCCTGCATAGGTGAATAAGTTTTCTTGTCTGTTATTATGTGTAGTACAAATCTGTCAGGGCGTAAAGCATTTTGGACAAGTGAAGCAGCAACAACAGCAGCAGCGAGAATATTGTCTGAGGCAAGGACAAAGTGGAAGTAGGAGTTGTCGACGAGTGCAGGGACTAGCTCTGGCGAGGGAAGCTGGAGGCGAGCAGCTGCATTGTTGGAGTGCTCGTTGGCTAGCCTTAGAGCAAGGCAATGAAGTTGCTTTGGTATGCTACTTGATGCTACATGCCTGTACAGGTATTCTTGTATTTTGGCTGTTCTAGTCCTTTGTTCAAGTAGAGATACCTGAAAATCAAGGAAAACAAAAAAGATAATCGAACCAACCTAGTATCGTAAATCACTAAAGCAAGATTATTGAACTAGTTTAAAACATGGATTGAATTTAGAAGAACAGAGAAAAAAACAATGAGAGAAGATACAGATACCATCTGCCTGAGCTTGATAGCAAAAGTTTGTGCATCTAACTGTTTGTCCTTTACTTCAGTCATGAAGTCCTCTAAAGTTTGAGGGATATCATCTCTTCCTTTTAACTCGTCTTTGCCAATTGGTTCGTCCAGTACTTGGTATATTACATCAGGGACCTGTAGAGAGCCGAAGCAAAATGTACCAATTAGTCAGTAAACTGATACCACCAGATTTCAGAATGCAAAGCAAACCAAGTAGAGGGTTACGACATTTACAGCTGAATCAAGCCTTCTCCCAAGTAATCTTGGTCCTAATCTTTTCCCCAGACAACCTGCCAATTGGAATAAACAGTAGGACCAGCCGGTAACTAAAGCTATAATAATCAGCCATAATTTATGTTCTTACTATTCTAATCACTGTTTGGTGGAAATTACACCCATGCTACAGTGAACAAGTACAGTTGAACCAAAAGTCTTTTAAAGTATCGTATCTCTTATTATTTAACTTCTTGATCACATTTCATGTGGGTTTATTAAGCCCTGTTGTTATGTGTGATTAGGTGGTGGGATATGTCAGTCCAACCTCCAGTTTTAATCTTTACAGTCATCAAGCAACCTAACTTGAGACAGAATTAAGCAACCTAATCCTCTCCTGATACAAAAAAAAGTCCAGACATTTCTTGGAACCATATCCATATGCATGCAACGAAAGAAACATATCAATGTGATGGGATTAGTACGGCTAAACAGATTCTAACCAAAATTTGCAAGGATTTCTAATGGAATCTCTACTATCTTTCTGAAAAAGAAATATGTTATTTACATAATATCTACCCTTTTTCCTGTACCCAAACATCACACATCAGGTCCACGACCGGCGCGGTACGGTACTTTCGAGGCAGAAAAGACATGATGATATACGATAGATTCAGACACATTTAACCGCCTGCAACAATGTTTTTGACTCACTCAAGTGGTGAAGCTTGTGTTTTCTCCTAAAAATCTCAATATCAATCACTTTAAATAATTCGTGACAGTTGATATTTAAGATTTACCATGGAAGTAGTAGTTTTTTGTTTGTCTTTTTGGTTTTGTGAGCGCATTTTCTTCAAGCTATGACACCAATATTGCTGCTAATCACCAAGAACAAATATTACCAGTTGCCTATGCATTCGAACATCATTAAACACCTATGTAACAATCATTCGGATTGCAGTGTCACATACGATACCCTTCTGTTCTTTTTCTTGTTTCATGTGAGGACTCGAAACCAAGTGGAGTTTCATAGACATACCAACCGAACTAAGAAAAAATAGTACGTAATGATCATGCATTTTTGAATGGAAGAGAATTATGGAATGGAATGTTTTCGTTACCTATGGTGGAGCACTTGCTATCTCCATCAATGGTGTTAACAGTAGATAAAACGAATACGAAACGCAGAAGGAATGTGAAGAAGAGGAGTGAGTAGAAGAGTATTCGATATGAAACTCGTCTCCCACTAACTTTCACTTTGATGAATTCTCTAACACCTTTCCCTGGAAGCACTGTGACGTGCCTCAAACTTGGAGATATGTGAAGCTGCATTTTCACTTGGCCACCTCGATAGAAGAAAGCAGCGGCACCCCAACACTTCTCTCGTCTACAGCGTTGGGCTATTTCGTAGAACAACAGTTTCTCACTCGGAGAAGAAGCAATGATGATGGTAAGAACCCATGTAGCAGGCTTTGATGGGAGTTTAAGGATAGATGTCTGCTACCTAAAGTTGCTTAGTACTTAGGCTAGACTTGTACAAGTTCAAACTTTTCACGGTGTTTTAATATACCACAGGGAAAGGAGGGGTTGTTAAGGAGAAAGAGACATGTGACTTAGAAGAGGCTGTGTATTGTGTTTGTGGTTTTGAGTTTGGCTTGGTACTGAAGGAGGGGAGTTGGAAGAGAAGATCCTGAAGAAAATAAAAAACGAGCAAGCAAGTCTCATAGCTTTGTTTGGTGTTACTTAGCTTTGCCTCCACATGAAGTCTTTGTGGCATAGGAGTTTGGACATTGACATTACAGGACTTCTAAATAGAAAGTGACCCTCTCTCTGATATTGGTATTAATCTCTTCTGTATAACTGTGACTGGTCTACTTGGAGTAGGAATGCAGGAAACTCCTCCTTCTACAACAGATCAATGAAGAAAATGATGGGGCTGCGTCATTTTATGACACGAATTCATTAATAATCAGACCCATTTCTAGTTTTCCTCTCTTTCTTTTTTGTCTGACAAAACAAAGCAGCATCTTTTTGTTAAATTCTTTTTCATTTAAAGGATACCTATTCTAATCCATGCTTTACAATAAATTCTTTAGAAAAATTGTTATTTCTGTACAACTCGCCTTAAAAATGGCGATGAAATTATATGACAAATCCAAAAAAACCATACCAAAAAGTGCAAATTCACTGGCTGGAGTTGATCATATGGTGGCCTGGCGCATAGCTAAGAGAGAACTTGTCCTTTCTTCTTTCTTTTTTTTATAAATTGGACAAAAAAGGTTCAAAAAAGAGGAGGAGAGAACTCTCTCTACGTAGATGTCTTGTATTTAATCCATGAATTGTTATGAAAGGAAAATTAATAATAATTTCAGTCCCATAAGAAATGTTAAACAAATGTAAAGTTGGAGTGACACAATCAAAGAATTGTTATTTTCATTTTAGCAATTTTAAAATCCGATTGTTGTAAATGCACCAACTTCGTTACCTACCAAAACCACACAACTACACTCAGCAATTTATTTTATAGATCTGGTATTGCGAATATATACAAAGAAAGCTTCCCATGATCAATGAGTAAACACAAAAAGGTGGAGATGATGGCATCTCATGATCATATGGCTTGGCAGTTAATTTAGGTTTAGCCATTTCATTTGTCTTCTAATCTCTAAAATGATGATTAACCTAACTTCCATGCTCCTTTGGCTCTCAACAGTAGTTTTTACTCTTTCTAGGTAGAAAGAAAGGGATCAAGCTATACCAATTATGGACTCCAAAACGCTATTACTCTTCAGATCAACCATAGCATTACAATTCTATGAACTCAATGAACCATGGCATAATAAATATGAAATATGCGCACTGAAGAAGAGTTTCAAAGTTAATGCTATTATTTACATATTACAACGTGATATATTTGTTATCAACCTTTCTTTTATGTACAGAAGTCATCAAACCCAACAACATAGTATCCACAGTTCTGCTTCACAGTCCACAGAAGACTGGAACCTTCCCCTAAGCCTCACCATATGGTTAATGAATCCATCAGGCCAAATTAAAGAATAAGCGCACACCTGAATCAAAAAAATGCAGTGTTCAGCACCTGACACGATTGTGTATCAGTGAATCCAGAGATAAAACAAAACTCCCATAGCTGCTAAAGAAAAGACGGAAAACCAACCATGAGTCTTCCAAAATTTTAGGTATTAGGAAGATTAAATGTGGAAAAAGTGGAATTACCTTTTAATCAAACTCATCACCTTCATGTTCAAAATGATTCTCGATTTTCAAGCCTTCATTATTGTTGTTTACAAACTTGAGGTGACCCTCTGCTCTTAATGCCTCTCTATTATTTACAAACTCAAGCTGTGTATTTTCCTCAGGGCTGTTATTGTTATTTACAGAGCCCACGGTTTCCATCAATGCGTGACGTCCATTAGACCCAGTTTCTTCATATCCATTCTGAATTCCAGCTCCTCCACGCCTGCTGTCAGTCTTTAAGTCCAGAGATCCAAAGCTGCTCCTATGTGAAAACTTGCTGTTTTCAGACACTCCAGACTTCTGATATGACACATGCCCGTTAATATTGGAATCCATAGCGGGAACTCTGCACATGAGAGATAGCATTTCACAATTATTCCTATATCTATCTCACCTTTCCGCAAAAAATGAATCCATATACAAATAATTAGAAGCCTAGATAACAAACATACTAATAAAAATGATCAGTCATCAACAGTACCAGCTAGGGGGAGCAAATCGTTGGTAGAAAAGTTACCGAGTCATGATCCAGATAAAGGGAATTCGCAAGACCACTGAGAAACCACATTGCTTAATGTATGCAACAAGTACGAATCTAGCCAGATATAGCACTTTGGAATAATAGGATCGAGTACCACCATAGAGAAAAGCATTTTTTCTCAATGTACTATCTTATCCTCAAGATCAAGCAACTCAATCCCATTGTATCATGAGATCTGCATTTTCTAATCGCAGAAGAAAACGTGCAGCTGATCTCCCTATCAATTCAGACACTGTTTGTTTTCTGTTCTAGCTTGGTTAAGATATTAATGTTCAAATTGGTAATTTAACATTCTTCAATTGTTGAATAGAAAGACCTTATAATAACGTTCAAAAGCAAACATGAAAGCATACCACACAAAGCAGTTTTCCATATATTCTTCAGATTTCTTACAACAACAAAAAGTTTTCTACCCAGAAGCGTACACACAACAACAGTCACCAGATTCTTAAAGGGATCAAATTCAGTTCTCAACCTTGAGGGTTCTTAATATTCTTTAGGTACTCATAAAGATATCATTCCCTTGAATTATAGGAAAACTTTTACCCGTCGAATAAAGAAAGCTATCAAATATCAAGATTTTTAGTGTACCTTAAATGTTGGATCCTTGCTTTATGCAGGTTGTTGATAACTGGAACCAAATCTTTGGATCTAGCTTCAATCATGCGAGTTGGAATCCTTTCAATCTCAATTTCCCCACACTTAACTTCTTCATCCAACTGTGAATGTTCCATTATCATTGAATGCAAGTATATCTGGAAAGCAATTGACAAGAACAAAGAACATGTTAAATGAGAATGCAAGAAATCATAATATAACTTTCATGCTTTTTCTTGTCCCAGACTACAAAGAAGTACCTCAGCTTTTGCCCATAATGGTGCATGAGCTTCATGCATCTGCAGTTCAGCTTCCGAAATATAAAAATGATGTTTTCCATCCCATTTTTTTGTCTGCACACCAACAACCCTTCCTTCAGAGTGAATACCATTTCCTTTTCCTGTGTATTCAGGATATATCTTATTGCTGTCAAAAATCCCATGCTCCCCATATATGTCAAGATTATCTTCTTGCTCCCTGCAGTTTTTCTTCTGGCATATATTCCACTTCTGGATTGCCTGAACTGCTAACCTTGAATCACTTTCAGCAGTTGATTCACAAGTTAAATTTGTCCCAGAAAAATTGGTTGTTAAGTCTACATCAGCTGATACGTGCAACAGAAACTGTATCATACAACCAGAAGGAGATAAAACTAGAAGGTGGTACTTCGTCTTCAAAGAAGAGTCGTCCAAACTGTTGTTGCCTTGGCAGTTATGAAATGAAGAAGCAGTGGCAACTGAAACTGTGGTCAGCCTTCCTGTTGCAGCTGCTGCAGCACCAGTAACGGTGCCTCTCCAACCATGGTTTCCATTCCTTATTCTACTGACCGCAGAGAGTATAACTGGGGGACCAGGTACAAAGGCTCTCTGTTGATTATGCATTTGTAAGCCTGAATTAGGTGGGTAGCGAACAGCCGCATTAGCCATTGCACCTAATCCACCATTTTGAATGGTGTAACTGGCATCAGAAGGCTGAAAGATGACTGATCCACCCAAGGGATTAATAGCAAACAAATGACTTGTCCCCCTGGAGGAACTTATCATTATCCAGTTGCTATCATCACTAAAACTGATGTCCTGTATAACCTGAGAATAGTTTTGGAGATAATATCAATTCCAGTCACACAAGCACCAAGCACATCAACATCATATTGACAGAAAAGACAAAGCATACTGCATTTGTAAATCCACGTTGTAGCCTGTAAAGGTGTGCATAAGAGAAACCAGCATCACCAGATGATGAGCTTCCGAGGAGTGTAGGCATTATTCTGAAAACATTTATGTTATGACCCTGAACAGAAGCCGTCACTAAAAGCATCCCACTAGGATCAAAGCACAGGGCTGAAATAGGACTTTTGTGTGCCTTAAACTGGGTGATAACAAGTTTAGTAACAATATCTCTGACAACAACCTAGGAAAAGAGCAAAAAGAAAAAGAGACCAAGTAAGCAAAATGCAAGAATAATCACGCACATGACAAGAACATTTTAAGCAGCCACCTCTTTGAAGAAATGAAAATAGGAATAATGTTTGTGCATGGAGTTGTGGCTCATACTTTAATAGAGACTATATTTAACCCCGGTGCTCCTGGTACTGTGCAATGACAATGTAAAGGTTTTCCTCGCTGGAGGAATATTGAGGGGCGTCTTTGCAATTTGATTTTTGTCCATGTTGTAAAAGGAATGACCCTAAGGTATAAAAAAGGCTATATTACTCATTGCCATCATTGTGAAAGCCTATGGAATTAGGCATAACTTGCTGAATCACATAACATGTTGTCTATTTTCTAAAATCTTTGTGTATGTGTTATCTTCTGTTTATTCTTACAGTGCAACACCGACATGAAGAATAAAGGAACAATGTTTTCTAAAACTATTCCAACTAGAACAGCAAAATAGTGAAATTTTCACTTGCATATGAAAAAAAAAACCTATACATACCATTCCAATGCTATCTGCATCTTGAAAATGACCATTACCCGATTGAATGGTACCATTAGAATCAGGTAAAAGCTCTGAGTAATATCTAGACAGTTTTTTATATCCCATATCTCCTAAGGTCGCAATTCCAGTAGCAAGTTGCTTGCTTGATTCTATTGCATAATGCGCAACCAAACTCCCATTTGATGAATAACCAGAAAAACTTGCAGATGGTCTCAGGTGTTCTGGGCTAAGGCGTCCGGAGTTGGCAACAAGAACAGGAGTTCCACTATAAGCTAACCACCTCGGACCAACTGCAAGAGGCCCATATCCTATACCTCCAGAACCCATAATTATGGGATTTGTAACAATTGTATACGTTCTCTCAAACGAAGTGGCATCAAAACAATGTATCTGCAGGGCATAAAGCATAATCCTCACAATTTAATAGACAGAGATTAAAGATTTCTATAAAAAAATAAACCATAAGCAAACATACCTGAGATGCCTGAGAAATAGCTACAATTTGAGAGCTACACCTCACAGAATAAACAACTGATCTGAACTTGAGGAAATGCACGTATGATTGAGATCTCATGGAATAGAACCGCACTACATTTGGCACAACACAACCAGAACGAGAGTCATTGTAGTTCAGACTAGTACCATTACATGGAGTTCTTGAACAATCCTGAGGATTAATATCACCAATGGCACTCCCATCAACACAAACTACCAAAAGAGGACGGCTTTCTGCAAACCTGTCTTCTGATCTATCTGATGCCATTGGCTTTGGTAGCATTTGCAAGAACGAAACAGGACCATCATTTCTGGACACAAGATCACGGACATTATCTGCTTCTTCAACATCCCACACCTGGAAACCAGATCGATATGCTAATAGCAAAACACGTCTAATTACACCACTCTCACACTCCAATTTGTCAAACCCAGCCCAGAGAATCTGCATAGCATTAAACACAGTATGAGATTAATCTGAACTGTCAGAACTTAGAGTGAAAAAAGTTACAGGAAAAAATCAGTGAATCTATATGGCATCAATTAACCATCAATAGATGGGAGCAGGAGAGAGCACGAGGAAACCACTATTGAGAAGAACATCCATAAAAAACCTAAATAAACAAGGAAAAAGAACGAGAAATAAAAGGGAGGGAAGGAGTGAGGGATAGAGAGAGAGAGAGAGAGAGAGAGAAAATTTAGCACTTCAGAAACTATCCTTTATATAATTACAGATGTTCCAAAATCACATTAAGCTAAAATTTTCAATTTCAGTAAGAATCTAGATGTTTCAATAAAATGTCTCTACTTAATGCAATATGAAGTGTCAAATTGAGAATAATAATCCACGTCATTCATATGAGAATTAAAGATCTGCATTCACACAGCTTAAATGCTTCTGAAAATCGAGTTCCAAGTTCATAGATCATCCATTTCTCAAAATGAACAAGTAAAAAGCTCATCTTATCCAGAAAGTTTAGTCCAGTTGTCTCAACTGAAAGGAGGATGTTGATTTGGTTAACATCGTTCATAAACCAAATCGTGAAAAATATGAGTTAAATGTCTCAAAAAAATTAGATTTCATACGCAAAATTGTTACCATGTATCCTTCACCAACAAAATTCTAAGCTCATTCAGGTTTAGAAGAATGGATCCGTTACTTTTATTTATTTATTTATTTTTGGTAAACAGGAAATCAGAAATATATGCGAACACTGGTCCATTAGTTCTATGCCTAATCAAAAGTAAAATTGCTCGTTTTCAAGACAGCTTAAACTAATTAATCAGATCAAACCATTCTTCCACCAGCTATCATTTGTTCTCATACTCATTAAAGATTCAACTTCTGTCAAGTATATGATTGCAATATTGAATTCCCAAAGTCTCTAAAATTGCCAATCAATCACAGCACCGGCCAAAAAGTCCAGATTATTAGACCAGCACTGTCCTAGCGACTCGGCACATCTCATGATATCATCAACTAACACCAAACTTTCACAGCACATGCCAAAGGAACATGCTAGGACATTCAGTCTCCCCAAACTGAACTTATGAAAGAACAAGCCTTCAAACTTTATAATCATATCAAGTTCCATACTGATATCTACTAATCAGTATTCTGTTATATGACAGAACCATTCATAACCAGCAACTAGGTAAATTAGTCAACCAGCGCATTTGCGTTGCAATTTGGAGTAAATATTTGTCAAATTTTGCCCCACCTCAACAAGGCACAACGATACTTCCTCTCTCATTACTCAGAAATTTATACACATCAAAATTCATGCTGGAAATATGCTCTCCTCAAGCAAAATCCAAACCAACTAATTCAACATGGACAAGCTAAAAATCTCCTGCATCCCTCCAAATTCTAGGAGAATAGACAAAAAGCAAGTACAAAATTCCACTTCTTCTACCTGATTGTGGTTGGCGTCATCATCTCTGTCCACAATAGACTGTGCCACCGAAGCCGCAGACTTCGCAACGGTGGACGCACCCGACGAAACGATCCTCAAGTAGCTGGAAATCGCCCGAAACGAGCTTGGAAGAAACCCACTATTGACTCGTCCATGCGAATTCTTGTTGTGCTGCTGTTGCTGCACATCGCTACTATTCTTCATAATAGTTCCCAAAACCCAAAATACAAAGGCAACCAATACCCAAATCGCTAAAATTCCCGATTCTCCAATTTCTACTTTAAGCATAACAGCAACCTGTTTTTCTTGAAGATGAAAACCCAAAAAATTCAAAAAACAAAACTTCACCCCAAAAAAGTTATGTTCAGGCCACAAGTGAGTCCATGTTAACTAAACTATGGATTCAAAAACCAAGTAAAATCCAGAAATAGACTCCAAATAGAAGCAAACTGCTGCCAAGCTTCAGCTACAATATCTGCCCCTTTTGGTATATGGATTTTTTCCTTCCAACAAGAAAACAGCTACAAAGAACGGATTAAAACAGAACACCGATTCAATTTTGAAGTTCTGATTTCCAAACGATAAAAGATGCGGTTTAGAAGTTGGGATTTGTACGGTAATGAAGATTGAAAAGAATATACACAAAGAATGTTTTTTTTTTCCTTAAATCAGTAGAAAAAATAAATAAAAGATGTAGAAAATCAACGTCAGACCATATGATACAGGGGGGGAAATGTTGAGATAAAGAGAAAATCGCAGTTGAAGAGAGAGAATGGATAATGAAGAGAAGAGTTTGATTTTGATTTATTTTGGTTTTCTTTTCGGAGAAAAAAAGAAGTCCGTTTACGTCTCTCTCTCTCTTTCCTTGTCAAAGTAATTGGACTTTTCTTTATTTTGAATCTCTTAGAAAATTAATTAGAGTTTAAGATTTAATATATGATCTAACAAAATCTCCTTCAAACGTTTGAAAAGCTTATCGATATCATTTCTCTATACCTCCTCCTATTTAAAATAAAAATCGTTTTAAAAAATTTTAATTAATCAAAATAAGTATCGTTTATAACTTTTTATACATATTTATGATCTTACTTTCAAAATTACCCTTTGGTTTCTCTCACATCTTAATTATACAGATTGCACAGATTATATTTTCAAGACACTTCAACATATAATTAATAAGGGTATATTAAACATTTCATTAATATTCTTAATAAATGCATCCTTTTAAAACAAATTTTATTTTGAATAAGAGGGAGTACAAAGAAACATAATAATTATATGATGATTAATTAATTGATAATGTTAGTTAGTGGTTGTATTGTACAAAAGATAATTCTTATACAAATTAGTTTTTAAAAAAAAGCAGAAATAAATATTCAAAGGTAATTTAAATATACAAAAGAGAAAAGAAGAATATCAAGATGTCTCTTGTAAGTTGTAATGAAAGAGAAGGTATTCACAAGTTTTATTTCTTACACGGTTAAACTGGAACTGGATGCATTCCTTGTACGTTAGGCATCGTCGTTGACTTTACTGATCTGGCATTTTAGTATTGCGCTCCGACGGCTATGATCTCTCAGGAACACCGAAGATTTATGTGCTCCATCAAATATGGGATTCGGTAGACCTTGACCTTATCTCTGGAGTAGTTTTCTTGGGACTAAAGTATATATATTTGATTTATCTTTTTAAGATATGAAATTAATTACGAATCTAACTAATGACATTTTGAAGATGAGAACACAATTCTAGAAGTATGTTCTCTATTTACTAAAAAAAAAAAAAAAAAAGAAGTATGTTCTCTATCATTAGTGCGTTTTCTAAATTTATCTTCCTTTTTTTTTACAGAAAATTTATCTTAACCATGAACCAAGCTTAATAACCTAGGCCAAAGAAAAGCAATTGTCAAATGAAATTTTCCATTTATTTTAATTTATTATACTGGTAATAAATTAAAGTTTAACTCTAGGAAAAGGAAATTTAAATGTATTATGACATTTGTTGATGATTATTCCCATTATAATTATATGTTTTTACTTAAAGACCGAAGGTTAAGAACCAATTGGAAAAATTCATCAAAATAGTTAAATTTGACTATGGAGAGAATATCATGGCAAACATGGTGTTTCAGGACTTTAAAAGGTCAGTTTGTCAGATATTTGGAATTAGTTGGAATAGTGACTTAATTCACTATACCAAGTAGTTCTGAGCAAAATAATGTGTTGGCGAAAGACATAACTGCACCCTAAAGGACTTGAAGAAGTCGATGCAGAACAGGACTATTCTACCTGATTATCTAGAAGTTTGGAAATCCAGCCTTGTATACATTCGTGTATGGGGCTACCCTACTGAAGTATTATAATCCTGATAAAGAAAGATTGCACGCTCATTCCACTCGTTGCTAGTTAGTAAGATATCTTGACCATTTTAAGACTACAACTTTTATTGTATAGAAGTGGGACTAGAATAGTGGAATCATAGACAACTAATTTTCTGGAATACAATGTCTATGATGATGGTGGGTTCTTTGACCCTTTCGAATAATAACAGGAAGGATACTATAGTTATTATGCACCCGCTACTCATACAGTTAGATCTTGTAGATCTAGATCTCTGTATCGTGCCTATATAGGAACAGGAATCTATACCTATACACACAGTGGTTCTTGAGGGTGCAAGATCTAATGCAGTTAGGTAAATCCACCAGAGTGAGAGGACCTGCTATCCCATCTGATTATATAGTCTATCAAGTGTACAAAACTATGATATTAGACATGTTTCGAATCTAGTTACTTTTACAAAAGCTGTGTCTAGACCCAATGCGGATGTGTAGAGGGATGCAATCAATGACGAGATGCGATCTATGAAGCATAGTAAAGTTTGAGAGCCAGTTGATTTACAGCGAAACTGCAATCTTGTCAGCTGTAAATGAAGATTAGACCTAAAGGATTTTAGGATAGAGTTCAGCGGTTTATAGGCTGGCTCAATTGCCTAATGGTTCACTCAGGAAGAAAGGTTAACTTTAATGTTACCATTTCTCTCGTATCCTTATTGGATACATTTTAAGTGATTAAGGCAATTGTAGCTTATGAAGAGAAAGAGTTACATCAGATGGCAATCAAAACCGCTTTCCTGAATAAGGACCTTTATGAAAAGGTCTATATGGTACAACTGAAGGATTTCAAGATCCAAATGGAATTGACACGGATTGTGCGTTATGCAGATCAATATATGATTTACATTAAACCTTCAGAAAGTGATACCTTACAATTGATGAGGTTATGATCTTTTTTGGCTTCATGAAAAATAAAGTTAAAATATGCTTGTACCATAAGGTCAGGGGGAGCAAAATTATCTTCATATTACTGCATGTGGTTGATATATTTCTCATGTCAAATTACTTGACCATGTTGTATAAGGTTAAGCAACTTTTAGTTAAGAACTTTGACATGAAGGACCTTGGCGTATTATCTTTTGTCCTAAGTATTCAGATTCCCCGGGACAGATCTTAACACTCATCAGGCCTCTCATAGAGTGCATACATTGAGTATGTGTTACAAAGGTTTAATACGGTTAACTATAAACCTGTCATAGTACCTATCTCTCATAGTGAGAGGTAATATTTGGCATAGTATCCAAAGAATAAAAGAAAGAGAGAGGTTATGAAGAATATTTTGTATTCTAGTACAGTTGATAGTCTGATATATGCTTGGCTATGTACTAGGTAGGACATTACATTTACTGCTCGACTGTTTAGTCAATATTTGGTTAATCTAGGTGTAGACTATTGCAATGCAGTCAAGCGAGTGTTGAGATACTTAAAGGAACTAAGGGTTATATGTTGACATATAGTATAGTCAATAGACTAAACCTCGTATAGAATTCAGATTCAATTTTAGCTATGTGTCCAAATGATCGAAAGTTCACTTAAGGTTACATGTTTTAAGTTTGCAGATGGTACAATGTCATGGAAGAGTGTCAAGTAGACACAGGTGACTTCCTCGACCATACATGCTGAGTGTATGTTAAGGGGCTGCTTTACAGACGGTTTAGCTCATAAACTTGATTTCTGAGTTGTTTGTGATTGATTCAGTGGCTAGACCCATTCGATTGTACAGTGGTAATCTTCTTGCTATGCTGTTTAATAACAACAAAGAATATCATAGGGTAGCATTTAAAGGTCAATTATTTGTCCATAAAGATGTTAATATGAAAAGGTGACATTAAGGTTTGGAGCATTTAAGAACTGAGGAAATGATAGTCGATCCTTTAACTAAGGACTTTGCCCACTTGTGTTTGTGACACAATTATACAGTATGGGTGTTTTGACATCCTTAGACAATGTTAGTTAGGAGATCGTTATGATAGTATGATAGTTCATCGATAAAGATGATCATCGTTTATCCTTAGTAATACGTGTTATCATACATTGTTATAATACATATAAAAGTCTTAAGATTTGTGTCAATCTTAAGCATTTAAAGGTCATTAGGCATATATACAGATTGACCTTGAGCCTATGTCATCAAGACACATACTGTTTTAAACGGATATCCATAAAGTTTGATATGACATAGGGGGATATAAGTTTTTAATTCCATAAAGGTTCTCTAATGCAGTTTAGCATTTAGTTGAAGAACATAAAGGTTTTCTCTAATGCAATTTAGCATTTGGCGAGAGGAAACAAGTTTTCTCTAATGTTATTTAGCATTCGGTAAGAGAAAACAGGATTTCTATAATGCAGTTTAGCATATGCGGTTTAACTTAAAGTTGGAGAAATCGAGACCTACAAATGAAGATGATATAATTTAGATCATAAAGGTATCTTCTTAGTTTGACACACTCTATTTTCCCATTCATGTTAATGAGGTATTAGGTATACGTGATTGTATTGAATTTGTGTTGCACGGGACACATGCATTTGATAATTTTCGGTATCGAAAGCCCTACAGGATGGAATGATGGACTTTCATTATCTTTAGATCAAATGTTATGTTTTTAAACTTAGTCGATTAATTCAGTAGTGTGACTTAACCGAGTTTTTAAAATGTTTTTAAACTATAGTCAAAACTATAATTAATTCTTGTCCAAATGAGAGAATATCGAACAATTTTGTCCTTTCTCGTAAAGTTGGACAATTATTCATTGCATTTTTCAGTTTTTAAATAACTTATCTGTTAAGTTACGTAATTTGATCCAGACAAAGATAATAAAGTGGCTCAATAAATGATCTAAATCAATGGGTTTAAGTTTGTGTGGAAAATGGATCCCAATCAATGCATACCAAACCCATATCAGGCCTGTGATGGGAAAGCCCGATATGGAAGCTATATATAAAGGTTAAGGTCTCCTACAGTTGTTCATATCAATTGTAAGCGTAAGGATTCTCTGACCCTTTAAGAGAGCTTATGTTTTGAGAAAACTGTAGAAAGACCTTACCCACGTCCCAGGGAGCAGTTCTTGTGAAGGCGGCAGTAGATTCAAGCTCGTTTCAGTTTCGAAAAGCTCGTTTGAAGTTATGGAGACTGAAATCAGGTATTTTTCTTATCCTTTCACGTTCGATCTGGAATACATAACTAAGGTACCATTACGTATTATAAGACAAAGATAAGAACATAGTTCAAATGACGTGTATTTGTGGGGATATCCTAAACAATTTATGGGTCATTGCATGTCTACATACTTCAATCCATAACGATAACGTATTCTAGACAATTGGTCATGAATTTATTGCGTTAATAACCCTGTGTTATGCGAAAGTTGCTAAAAAAACCCTGTCATATAAAAATTAGCAAAAAAAACTCTGAGTTGAAATTTTATTAACTCACCGCCCCTTAAGCAAATCTGGTCAACAAATGGACTTGAAAAGTCTATTTTGCCCTTACAATTAAACTCGGTAGGGTAGCTTCTAAGCCGCCGTTCAACTCACCCCTTCTACTCTCGTTAACGCTTCTACTCTCTCATCTCATGCGTCGGTAGGGTAGCTTCTAAGACCGCCGTTCAATCCTCGCCGTCGTCACCACTAGATCTGTCTATCTCTTTGTTTATTTTCTTCTTTTTGCTATATTAAGTTCGGTCAACTAGGAGTATGCTGTCTCTGTCGCCGTCCTCTTGAGTGTTGCAGACGTCGGTGTTTCATCAACTGGCTTTCTGGGTCTTTGCCTATTTGGTAAGATTCTCTCAAATCTCTCTCTGACCCTTTAGTATTTACTGTATAATCTTCGGTTTGGACTGATGTGAGGCCATTTGGACTGATGTGAGGCCGTTGTTAGAATCCAGAACCATTTCAGTGAGATCTCGTTGCTGTATTTGTGGGTTTCTTTCCGTAACAACAGATTAATTTGGTTGACATCTTCATTTTCAGCCTTGGTCTTATAACAGGCGCATCCTAGAATGCACACGATTAATCAAACAGCAAACCACCCCAAATCGCACACATAAGCATATGATTGAAAATACCTGAGACAAGAGAGTCGAGGCGTAGAAGCCAGCAAGGAAGAAAAGAGAACACAAGGCCTTGGGTATTGGTTTCTGAGAAGCCAGCAAGGAAGACAAGTAAGGAAATGGTATTGGGTATTGGTTTCTGAAGTGGGTTTTTTTTTCAAACCTAATTTGTGGTTTCTTGATTGTCTCCTTTTGGGGTTGCAACGACGAACAGGCGGTGGCTGAGACGGGTTGATGGTGGTCTTATGGTTTAAATTTCCCTTGCTTTCGTAGGTAGTTTTGGTGTTTCTGTCTGGACTAGGAATCCATTGACCCTGAAAGCGCCAGCTGTGTATATGATATTTGACATCCCACAGACCATTTATAACTGAAGCATGTTTTAATTTTACGCGTCAATTTTTCATTTCAATTTTCAAATCAAATCAAAAATTTGTTTTGCCCTCTTATTAAGTTTCTTCCTGCTTCTGGTCTTTGGCTGCTTTGCTTTAGTCACACACTCACATTTTGTACGGTGTTTCATTGATCAATCCAGGAACTTTGCTTCTTTGACTTTTTTTTAGACATTATTATCTTGTGAAACAAGCCCATTTGATGAGGATGTTCTCTGTTGTGGTGAGGATGTTGCTGAATTCCCCTTTTATTTTCAGGATGGACATTTGGCACTATTTACACTTGTGGGTAGGTGGTCAGTTTTTGGTATGTGAAGACAAATCAGTGGAGTATGTTGGAGGCAGTGTTCACAAAGTCAAGGTTGATCTAGACTACTTCTCAGAGATGGGTTTGTTTGACTTTTATAAGTCATGTGGTGGGACTGGGATGATTAGAGAATTCTGGTATTTGAAGCCTGGATATGAATTGTCTAAAGGTCTAGTAAAAATTGAAGGTGGGCCATCTATAGTACAGATGCAAGAGGATTGCAAGCACCACTCAAATATTACCATTTACTCCATCAACTTAGGAGATCCAATAGCTGAAGAAGGAGCACCAATATACTTACTCACTGAAGATGGAGAAGCTAATGAGCCAGTGCATGTACCTGAGGACGAAATTATACATAATGTTGATCCAAAAGTTACTGAAGTAGAGAAACAAACTGATGAAGAAGTTTATATTCCAGAAATTCACATTCCTGAAAACACTCAAAACACACCTGAAGGTGAAGATCCAAACCAATCACAGGCACAAGCTGATTTACTTAATCAGTTTAATTGCTTGTTTGAAGATGGTGAATCACATGTTGAAGATGAACCACAGAATGAGAATTATGATGCAGGAAATGAAGCTGATACAGAAGATGCAGGTCACTATGAAAATTTATCTGATCTTGAAAACAATGATGAAGTTGGAGAGGAGGATAGAGTAGAAGAAAATGAAGACAATTTGGATGCTGAAATTGACAGTGATCCCAATGATGTGGAATGGGAGGTGAGTGACATAGAAGCAAGTGATGCTGATGAAGATACAGATGTTCCTAGTGACTGTTTTGAAGATGTTGAAGGGTCATCTGAGGATGATGTATTGCAGCAAAGAGACATGAGTAAAGAAGCAAGAAGATTGAAGTTAGCTGAAATAAGGAGGAGGAGAGTTGCCTTCAGAAGACAAGCTCCTGAAGAAGAGGAAATTGCACCTAATACTGGAGACCCTAATGAAAGAGGTTGGTATTC
>JANZLH020026338.1:0-20709 GCA_026770325.2 Erythroxylum fimbriatum
GGGCAAAACTCAAATTTCAGCTTCACTTCCCAACTTCACTTCCTATCATGCCAATTCAATTTCTACTACTATAAGCATCTCAATTGGACACAAAATCAGTCCCTATATCCTTCCTACATTCACTAGGAATACCAACCATAAGTTGGCAGCACCATACACAATCATGTTCTTAACAAATTCTTTTAAGGATTAGTCATCTAATCACTTCAAAATCAAGCTCAACACTTCACTTATACTACTTCTTCCAACCATACTTAAACATAACCTTACCCACCAATTCAAACTATAATTTTCATCAAATTCATGCATCAATCAACATAATAAACACACCATAACTCCCATTAAATGCATCTAACAATCATGATTTATTAACTACATAATCAAAACATAATAAAAGCTTAACTAAATCACTTACCAATTAGCTTTTCCACCTTCAATTTCTTTAAGCCTACACCAACTTCCCACTTTCTCTACTTTCTTCTAACACCATACAAGTGTAATTCCATCAATGAAAGCAAGTGGCTTGGTAAGGTTTGGAGGAGGAAGGATTTACTTTGGTGAAAGAAAGGAGAAAAACGATGGAGAGGGAGAAATAGATGTAGGTTTCGGTTGCCCTTAAGAAACAAGTAAAAAAAATCAACTTTTCATGCTTTAATCAATGCAAAACCGAGAGAGACACTTAGCATAGGATAAGCATGCATTAAAGGAAGGGTTAGGTGGCAAAAGGAGGAGAAATGAAGAAAGTCAACAAACCAATCATAATTTGATAAAAATAAAACAATACCAAGCAAATTTCAATCCAAATTTCGGTTCCCACTAGTTTTAAGGGCCCACTTTTGGGTCCCACCAAGATATTTAATAGCGTAGTACCAAATAATAGTAGAAAATCAACCGGTTCGCCACTTGGCGATTTTTTTCCGGTCTGGGAATTTTCTCCGGAAAATTCCAGAAAAATTCCTCAAAATCCCTTAAAATATAAAACAGTCAATGGCTCACTCAGAATAATTTTTCAAACCCAATAACCACATTAATCACAATAAAATTGCCTTAGGCACAAAAACCGGGAATGTCATGTATGCATGTACAGTAATTTCATGTGCACAAATGATACTGTGTATCAATCCTATTATGCATGAACAGTCCTAAGTCATTCTAATCCATCTCATCCGATGCCAAATTTACTATTTTACCCTTCCAGTAGGGGTTGGGATGTTACACCAATCCTTCTGTGACTTATCAACCGTTTTTGCCAGAATACTCTTGATTTCGCGATTAGAAACTTCAACCTGCCCACTTGTCTGAGGATGATAAGGCGTAGCAATCCGATGATAAACTCCATATTTCCTCAAAAGACTCTTGAGAGGTTTATTGCAAAAGTGGCTACCATTATCACTCAACAGGGTCCTTGGAATTCCGAAACGAGAGAATATATGTTTCTTTAAGAACTTGATGACAACCTTAGAATAATTTGTGGAAGTCGCAACGGCCTCTACCCATTTAGAAACATAATCCACTGCTACAAGAATATAGAGATTGTTATGGGATTTAGGAAACGGTCCCATAAAGTCAATTCCCCCAAACATCATACAGCTCAACCTCCAGTATTCCAGTTTGAGGCATTTCAAACCTCCTCAAAATAGTACCCATCCGCTAGCAGTTATCACATGTAGCTACGTACTCCCGTACATCACGAAACAAAGTGGGCCAGAAAAATCCTACTTGGAGAACTTTGGCAGCTGTCTTATCTGGACCGAAATGACTACCATAAAGTGTTGAATGGCAATGGTAACGAACACTGTGGACCTCGTCTTCAGGCAAACAACGACGAAAAATACCATCTCCACAATATTTGTACAGTAACGGTTCTTCCCACACATAACATTTAGCGTCAGAAATGAGTTTCTTCTTCTGCTGATAAGTGATTTCTGGTGGGAATAGTCCGCAAATAATGTAATTCACCAGATCTGCATACCATGATGCTACAAGAGATGATATAGCCAATAAATGTTTTCCGAGAATAGAGTCATGAATTGGGCATTCGTCATTCGGAACAGTAATTCTAGACAAATGATCAGCTACCACATTTTCAATACCAGCTTTATCCTTAATTTCGATGTCAAATTCTTATAACAATAATACCCAACGGATAAGTCGTGGTTTGGAGTCTTTCTTCTTCAACAAATGTCGAATAGCTGCATGATCTGTAAAGACAACAACTTTAGAATTAATTAGGTAAGACCTAAACTTTTCAAGAGCAAAAATAACAGCTGAAAACTCTTTTTCTGTGGTGGCATAATTGATTTGAGCCTCGTCGAGAGTTCGGCTAGCATAGTAGATAGCATAGGGCTTGTTATCCTGCCTTTGTCCCAAAACAGCTCCCAAAGCATGATCACTAGCATCACATATTACCTCAAATGGAAGATTCCAATTAGGTGCTTGCATAATTGGGGCTGAGACTAAAGCTTCTTTCAACCTGTAATAAGCACTCAGACAATCCTCATTAAATTCAAAAGGTATATCTTTGACAAGTAAACGTGTTAAAGGTTTTGCAATTTTAGAGAAATCTTTAATGAATCGACTGTAAAATCCAACATGTCTAAGAAAACTTCTCACGCCTTTGACGGAAGTAGGTGGAGGCAATTTTTCAATTACTTCCACTTTTGCTTTGTCAACTTCAATACCTTTATTGGAAACCAGATGACCGAGTACAATCCCCTCCTAAACCATAAAGTGGCACTTTTCCCAATTCAACACCAAATTAGCCTCTTCACATTTAGCTAACACTTTGGATAAGTTTTGCAAGCAATCATCAAATGACAAGCCATAAACAGAGAAATCGTCCATAAACTCTTCCATTATATTTTCAATGAAATCAGAAAATATGGCCATCATACAACGTTGGAAAGTAGCAGGAGAATTACAAAGTCCAAAAGGCATTCTCCTATAAGCAAAAGTACCATATGGGTATGTAAATGTGGTTTTGTCCTGATCTTGTGGGTGAATGGGAATCTGGAAAAATCCCGAGTAACCATCAAGATAACAAAAATGAGATTTCCTAGCAAGTCTTTCTAACATTTGATCAATGAAGGGAAGGGGAAAATGATCTTTCCTAGTTGCAGAATTTAACTTACGGTAATCGATACACATTCTCCAATTGGTTACAGTCCTAGTCGGAATGAGTTCATTCTTTTCTTTTGTTACTACCGTCAACCCTCCTTTTTTAGGAACTACATGAACTGGACTAACCCATTTACTATCTGAGATAGGATAAATTATTCCAGCTTCAAGAAATTTCAAAAATTCCTTTTTGACCACTTCTTGCATACTAGGATTTAATCTCCTTTGATGTTCAATTGTAGGCTTATGGTCATCTTCCATAAAGATTCGATGTATGCAAACAGAAGGGTGAATTCCTTTAAGATCATCTAACGAATATCCTATGGCTTTTCTATGCCTTCTTAAAACGCTAACAAGTTTTTCAGTATCAACAGTACCCAAGTTAGCATTTACAACAACAGGATATGTAGAGTTTGGTCCCAGAAATTCATACCTTAAATTTGAAGGAAGAGGTTTGAGTTCTACCTCAGGTGCTTTCACTTCAAGTTGTTGATCCACTTCTAGAACTTCAAATTGCTCCTCTGTAGCTGTGTAAATCGTAGGGAGATTTGCTAAAGCTTTAGCAATCGTGGCCACTCCTGGAATCTCATCACTTGGTGTTCCATTAGTAATCAAACATTGCTCAAGAAAATCAGTTGAATAGTGGTTAGACAAATGAGTATTGACAATAGAATCAATGATGTCAATTCTACAACAATTATCAAATAAGCTTGGAAATTTTGTAGCTTTTGAAAGATCAAATTGAACGCAATCCTCACCAATTTCAAAGGATAATTTGCCATTTTTCATATCTATTTGACATTCTGTTGTAGCCAAAAATGGCCTTCCAAGTATGAATGGGGTGCAGGTGTCTTCTTCCATTTCCAAAATGACAAAATCAACAGGCACATATAAATTACCTACTTTAATAAGTACATCCTCCAATACACCAACAGAATATTTAATAGAGCGATCAGCTAATTGCAAGGACATAGTAGTTGGTGTCAACTCCCCTAAATCAAGCTTTCGACACAAAGATAATGGCATTAAACTCACGCTTGACCCTAAATCACACAAAGCACGTTCAATTGTTAATTTACCAATTTGGCAAGGAATTGAAAAGCTACCAAGATCTTTGAGTTTTGGAGGAAGTTTATTTTGAATGGCAACACTACATTCAACAGTCAAAGCAACAGTTTCATGCTCTTCTAACTTTCTCTTATTAGATAAGATTTCTCTGAGAAACTTAGCATAAGTAGGCATTTGAGAAAGTGCATCAGTGAAGGGAATATTAATGTATAACTTTTTAAGCACTTCTAAGAACTTCCCAAACTGAGCATCTAACTTGGCTTTGGCCATTCTATGAGGAAAAGGAATTGGTGGGGTGTATGGTTTTGGAGGTGGTAAACTTGGTTTCTCAGAAAAATCAGCTTCCTCTTTTTCATTATCCTCTTCAATCGCTATCCTTTTTCCCTTATCCTGAGTTTCAACATACCTCTATTTTGCAACCTCATTCCTAGGATCATAGGGTCCTGTCAATTGTTTTCCAGTTCTCAATGTCGTAGCTTTACAAAGCTCCCTCGGATTTGTTTCAGGTTGACTAGGTAATTTTCCTGGTGGTGGGGGTGATGAACTAACCTGATTTGCTATTTGATTCTCAAGCAACTTATTATGAGCAACCAATAAGTCTACCTTAGAAGTTAATTGCTTGATAGTTTCATCTTGTTGTCTTTGGGCTAGTAACATCGATTCCATCATGCTTTCTAGAATTGATTTTGGATGTCCCGATGGATTAGGTGGTCTTTGAAATCCAGGTGGTTGCCTAACATTTTGCTGAAATGGAGGATTTTGATTATTTCTCCAGGAAAAATTTGGATTATTCCGCTAACCTAGATTATAAGTGTTTGAATGCGGATCAAATTGAGGTCTTTGAGGAAGATTATTTATGGCATGAACTTGATCACTACTCTTATCTTGGGCAAAAGGATTACCAGCTTGACAATAAACAGATAAATGGTCAACAGATCCACAAATTTCACATGCAGAGGTAGAACTACTAGCATTCACAAAATTAACATTCAAACGATCTAACCTGTGAGTCATGGCATCCACTTTAGCGAAAAGAATTGTGAGAGCATCAACATCATACTTACCTGGAGTGCGTTTTGCCGTTCCTCGTTCATTGGACCATTGATAATGATTGAGAGCCATTTCTTCAATGAGATTGTATGCGTTCGCATATGTTTTATTCAGAATTGCTCCCCCAACTGCAGCATCGATTAAGGTCCTCATTGACTGGAGCAATCCATTGTAGAAGTTATGAAGAACCATCCAAGATGGTAAGCCATGGTGCGGGCACAACCGAAGTAACTCTTTATAATGCTCCCATGCTTTATACAACGTTTCATCATCTTTTGCGTGAATGTTGAGATTTGATTACTAAGATTTGCTGTTTTGCTCGGAGGAAAATGCTTGGCTAAAAATGACCTCGAGAGTTGATCCCAAGTAGTGATTAAGCCTGCTGGGAGTGAATGTAGCCATGCTCTTGCCTTATCCCTCAAAGAGAATGGAAAAAGGCGAAGTCGAATAGCATCAGAAGTGACTCCATTCATTTTCAAAGTGTCGCAAACTTCAAGAAAAATTGTTAAATGCATATTTGGATCTTCAACTAGTGACCCTCCAAACTGTGACTGCTGCACCATAGAAATAAGAGCTGGTTTCAGCTCAAAATTGTTTGCGTCTATAGTCGGATTCCGAATCCCCGAAGTATTTTCTTGAATTCTTGGCCCTACAAAATCACGGAGCCTGGGTCCTACCCCTACTACCATTGTATTACTACCGCTGGAAGTTGCCACCTTTTTCTTATTTTCAAACCGTTGTTTCTTCCTTTTGTGGTACGTTCGCTCGATCTCCAGGTCAAATGGGGCTGTGAAAGTAAATTGCATATAAATTGTACTTCACCACTACACGAACAACACAAAGGATAGTGAACAAACTTATGGATGAAATAAATACCAAGTAACCTAAAATGAAAAATTGAAATAAGAAAAGCTTAGTCAATTTTATTCAGAAAAATTCAATATTTGACACAAGTCCCCAGCAACGGCGCCAAAAACTTGATAGGTTCTGCAAGTGCACAGGTTTAGTTGCAGTAATCAAGTGTCGATCCACAAGGACTAGGTCAAATTACTAAATTTATACCTCCTAAATGTTCTAAGCAATCAATTAAGGAAATTATGTTGTTAAGGAAATTGCTATAAAAGATAAATGGAATTTTCGCTAGTATTCTAGGAATTCATTCCAACGAAGAAATCATGTACTTCCTTATTAGACAAATCGCTGATGTAGTACATTAACTAACTGTTGTCAATTAATTCTTTCGAAGTAATCAATGTGATGATTTCAATTTTTAAGCCAATTTCTTAGATTAAAAACCAAATTCAACCCAATTAACACCTTTGGATTCTTCCCGCACTCCTAACGAAGAAATCTATTTCTAGATTTTCATTTAGTTAGATCTAGTCTAGCATTTCAGATATTAAACATCACTTTTCAGTTCTTAGTTTAACACCTCCCATATTTAATTCAGAACCCTAGATTAGATAGATCATATCAATAATTGATGAAATGACTTTACTGAAATTTAATCAACATTGAAATAAGAAACAAAGTCATAAGGTTTAATACATAATTCCTAAGTTGAAATAAACATCCTAGAATAAGAAAATTTAAAGATCCATAACTGAATTAATCGTAAAAACTAAATAAACTATTAACATCAACATGAAGGATGAAATAGAAAATGAAAAAGGAAAGAAGAACTCCAATTTTTCTTGAATCTTGATCTCTCAATCTCCAATTTATCTTTACCGGCCTTTATCCTCCTCCTCTCCAATTCGATCTCCTCTTCTCCTCTGTTCGTAATCGTTGTCCCCCAAAAAGTCCCTCTTTCCTCTTCTGTCTTTTTTTCTATTTAAAAACTCTGAAACCGTCAAAAGTAACCGCCTTACACGGGCCGTGTAAATTGACACAGCCTGCCCGTGTAACTTACGGATGAGTTTGTGTGCATCCGGCTTCAAGGCCGTGTGAATTCACACGGCCTGCCCGTGTAACCTTCGGGTGAATTTGTGTGCATCCGGCTTCAACTTACACAACCCGTGTAAAATCACACGGTTAGACCGTGTGATTTTACAAACCTACAAAAATCAAAGAAATGCCCAGAGTAGTACAATTTCACCAAAAACTAAAGAAATTCCGCAACAATTAATGTAAAAAAATGACAAAATAGATCTAGAAAATAACAAAAACAACAAATTATCATCTTCCATACTAAATCTGGCAACTCATTTATTGTATCCTTTACAAGTTTAGCTATAGCAGAAATGATGTTGCAAGAGGGTTTGAAAAACCCTACACCTGAGGGAAGAACTATTATTGTTTCAATTAGTGCCTTCGAATGTGCAAGGACCCTTCTCGGGAATCCAAACATCGGGGACTCATTTACCTTCACTAACTCTCATGTCACTTGGAATCCAAAAAAATTATTATATCATTGTCATTTATCGATGCAATCAACTGGACTTAGCTTTAAAGTTAATTCACTATTGTATCTATAAGAATTTGTCAAACAATTTCTTTACTAGTTAGGGGTCAAGCTGCGTACTATTGAGTGTAAACCGTTATTGTTCTTGTTCTATGACTGTATGAATTGTTAAACTTCTAATTCAAAGTTCATACTACTTCATATATCATATTATTATATTAATACAATTATTTAAATTTTATAACTATTTTTTGCAATGTTAGTAAATATTAACGATTAATTAATACTACTGTTTAACACTTAAAATTATGTTGGGTGTGTTTTTTCAACAATACGTTGTAAACATTCAAAACAAATCTCCAATAAAACATATCTTAACTATGGTAGATTATAAAAATATTAGTTTAACAATTTTGGAAAATGTCAACCCTTTGGTGATGATTTAGGCAAATGGTAACCAAATGTGTTGCAAATTACTGTAGAACCTTTGGTGACGATTTCTAGAAATCATCACCGAATGTGGACCATTTAGTGACGATTTCAAATGTGTTGCAAATTACTATAGAACATTTGGTGACAATTTCTAGAAATCATCACCGAATGTGGACCATTTAGTGATGATTTTCAAAAATCGTCACTAAATGTGCAACATTTGGTCACGATTTTCAAAATTTGTCACCAAATGTTGATCTTTTGGTGATGCCTCCAAATATCGTCACCAAACGGTCACTTTTAGCGACGATGTCAAAAATGTAGCAAAAAACCAAATGTCTTTTTAGTGAAGATTTTATATATCGTCACCAATTATGAACCCTTTGGTGAAGATTTTGGACATTGGTCACCAAATGTTTAATAAATTGTGGTGACGATTTCTATAAAGCATCACCAAAAGTTCATTTAGCGACGAATTTCTGAAATCATCACCCATTGTGGGTCATTTTGTGACAATTTTTGGTAATCGTCACTAAATGTTCACCATGTGGGGACGATTTTTGTCATTCATCACGAAATGTTGTTCCTTTTGTGAATATTTTTAGTTAGTCGCTAAAGGCTTAGTTTTAATGAGGATTTGGAAATTCGTCGCAATATGATAACTTTTGCCAATGATTTTGCGAATGTCGCAAAAAAAGTAGTTAAATGTCTACTTTGTTGTAGTGTACCTCATTCCAACAGGGGTAGTTTCCTTACATCAAGAGATTTTTAAGTAGATCCATTTACGTCACTTTGGATATCTCCACTAAAGCAGTTTCCTCACTTTAAAAGTACGGTTGTCTCATGTATTTAGATCATGTGCATCACTTTTTGACATCTTTTTTCCAAGTGAGTTGCTTAACTTTATCAGGGCATTTGCTAATCTTAAAGGTATAACTAGCTCACTTTGTTAGATTAGATATATCACTTACAGAAATTTGTGTTTCCTTAATCCACTAAAATAGTTGTCTTACATTGAATATGTAGTTGTCGCACGCAACTAGACAAGTTGTATAGCTTTTGGATATTTAGATGAATTACCTTACCTTGGGATAAAAATAAGTTGGTTTGAGTTTAGGTTGGGTTTATACTGAGTTTAGACCCAATTAGAGACAATTTAGGTTAGATATTCCTAAACTTGAAGCTAGGTTTGAACAAAAAATCTTTAGGGTAAATTACAAAAAAAAACTCAAACTTATCTCAATTTTGAAATACTAGTACAAACTTTAAAAAGTGGTGCCAAAGTTCTTGAACTTTCAATTTGTTACGAAAATAGTCTGATGTTAAGTTTCTCGTTAACGTCGTTGATATGACTCATTATGTCAAATTTTTGTATTTATCACGTGACTGCCACATGTACATTAATTTTCAACTAATTATTAGTTATTTTATTATATTTTAGAAAATTAAATCTAATTTATTCTCTTCCCCATAACCCATTGTTGAACAAGTTCTACATATAATAAAACTCTCAGTACACTTCAAGTATACAGATCGCATCTTGTAGTATATAAGGTTATCATTCCAACGAGGATTGTGCAAAGTTAACAATTTGAACCTAACTTTGTCTAAGGTATTCAAAATGTGATTTGAATAAAGATAAATAACATAAATTGAAATAAATAATAAAACAAATCAAATAACAAGTAAAACAGTGAGCTGCCAATTAATTTAACATTCTGATCAAGAATGAATACTTAGTAATTATTCTTTCCTCATTTTGTTTCCTTAACTATTGTTGATTCAATTAGGTATTTGATCCCAGATTTCTTAAGGGATTGATTAATCTCTCTCAAGATCTAATCAATTAAAACTAATTGAATTCAAAATTTTTAGATCTGCAATCTCTCAATTCACAAATATATCCATAACATTTTCAGCTAAATCTGAAGCTATCTATTGGATAATTAATTTCTCAAACTAGATCTCTCTTCAAATGATTATTAATTTGATCATTGTGGGTCTACTAAACTAGCAAATCTCATTATACAATTTAACTCTAATTACTTTTTACTTACTCTCTCGATTTGTTGTCAAGTATATGCATGCACAATTATCACAAACATCTAAATATATATTGAAATCAATAATAGTCAAAGTCACAAAATAGATCTAGAATAAATCTTAATATGAAATTTAGAACTTCATGAACATGTTTAACATCTTAGAATTCAGATTACACATCAAGAACAACGAAATACCTAAAGGGAAAGAAGAAAAACACTATTGAGGACTTGATCTGGAAAGATGGAATTCCTAAATGTTCTTCTTGATCTCCCTCGTTTGATCCACTTTTTGATGTTAGCTGATATTTTTGTTGTGAGTTTCACATTCTTAAATAGTGTATTAAGGTCTTAGAGGTGTATCTAGGGTTTTCCTACTTTGATCAGTACCAAAAATGCCCCCATACCTTAAAATAGATGAAAAAACTTATGCCTGGAAAGTCTCTGTCATGATCATGACATAAGAGTCACGCACCTCATACACAATCATGGCATCCTTCATGTAGTTTCCATCTTCCTTATTCTTCGATTATTTGATTTCTTACACTTACAAATAAATCAAACACCTTAGGAAATATAAAATTAAGATTGAAATCATGTTGTAAACCACATAAACACTTAGAATATAGACAAACACTCACAATAATGCAATTCTAAGCATATGCATACGATAATAATCTAATAAACACTTGAAAACGAACTAAAACACCTAGGAAAACATAGTATGAACTATACCTATCAATATCCCCACACTTAAACTTTTACTTGTCCTCAAGTAAAGAAGAAAACACAAACACACAACAAAACACAAAGCACAAAACATTCAAGTACACATTCATGCAACATGCAATAATGGTACAATGGAATTGAATCTTATGGAATCAATTTAACTACAAACATCAATCATTAAAAATGTGTTAACATTAACCTATGCCTTTCGTGTGCTTTAAATTGAATATAAGTATCAATCAAAACATCAACACCCTATTTATACACTTATGGCACTTATATGCATGCATTTATAATTTGTTCTTAATCAAAAAGGTAAATTATCACTAAGTATCATTTCATGAAAATTCTTGCTATTTTCAAAGATCAATAGGTTTGGTTTATTGAAACAAAATTTGTTTGTTTCTTTAAAATTAACCTAGTCTTTTGACGCAAAGGCGACCATTTTTATGAATATCCCTCGGTTACTCAACTAAGCCACCTTTTTTAATTATTTAGCTTAATGGGAATGTCATTTTAGTCTTTTGACGTGAAGAAAAATATTTTTTCGTGAATGCCCCTGGTTACTCAGCTATATCACATTCTCAACTAGCTACTAACTCTATTCTCAACCCAATATTTGTTTCAAATGGGCTAGTGCAATAGGAATTAATTTAACACACACATGTTTTTTTATCAGCCTACCTTATTTCTTTTTAGTCAATCATCCTTATGAAAGGTTACTAATGATGCTAACCAATTCAATTGACTTACAATTATAAATGTATACAACAAATTTCCTAAAGTGACAAAATAGGCTCCATATCTTAATTAACATGCATATTCTTCTAAAAAATACTTAAAACATAAAATTCACAAGTCAATACGCCTTTACAAATTAAATAACCATGTTCAAAGCTAAACTAATTCCATCAAATTCTTGCCATTGACTCATTCAAAGAATTCACACATATGCAACAAAATGTTCACACAATGTCAATCCTAGTTCAAAACACAATATGAGATGCAAAATTCAAACACATATGACATGCTAATGCATAAAACTCCCAACCTAGACAACGCATTGTCCGCAATGTGAGAAAACAAACAACACACATATAAAAAAGAAAAAGAAAAAACAAAATAAAAATTTAGAGCACAAAACCATTTATAGAGGTTAAGGAAATAATGGCATGGGTGGAGGAATTTGAACATCTTGAGCAACGAAGTACTTAATAATCTTCTTGGTATAGCGTCATTGTCTTTGTTATTCTTACGCCATCTCCTTCATGTGCCCCTCCATAGTGTTAATCAGCTCCACCATAAGCTTGTTATTCTCCAACATGAGCTTGTTATTCTTGGAGACCAAATTGAAGACTTTCTTTTAGCCTTCCTCTTCATCATCTTTTGTGTCTTCACTTACTGAGACCTCTATTTGTTGTTATGCTTGTGCGGAGCTCAAGCTAGCTTGTCCGATCCTGTATTTCATATGAATTTTGTAATTGATATCTTGAAGTTTCATGTGATGAACCTCCAAGATCTCAGCTCACCTTAAGTAAGTGTGATTAAGAAACTCGGGCAAAACAATACTTAGTCCCTTAACATCGACACCATAATAAATAGCAAGCGTAATAATAAGATATCCTATGCCAAGGTGAGTAATTTTCTTTTTAAAAGAAGTAGCCATGAATTAAAAATATGAGTTGATGTACAAACTCTGACATTATTATCCATACTCCACAAAAAGAATAATTATTTAACAAAACAATTTTTTTACTTTCCGATTTACCAAACATAGTTTGATGTATAAACTTATGAAGTAAATAGATGCTCAGGACTAAGAATGATATTGTTATAGGAATTTCTAACAACAAAGATATCCAACCCCATTAATTGTTTCCAATATCTCTTAGCACGAAAATCATTTATTTTTGAATTATGTTTGACTTGGTAAATCCACCATTGTCTTCCATTATGTTATAAGTCAAATTACATGGTTGACCCCTTAATTGAAACCAAAACTCAATCAAATCTCATGGCTCAAATTGTAGAGTATTATAAAATTTGAGAGTTAATGCCTTATACACAATATAAAAAAAGTTAATAAATTTATACCATCGAATTTTATTACTCAAAGTCTCAACCCTTATCCTTCAACCCAAGATTTTCTAAAATGTGAAAATCAAAGTATCAAGGAGCACTAAAAATCCTAGAGAGAAAAGTTTGGAATTAGATACTTTCATCTTTCGAATAAATCGAAAAAGGAGCTCTAAAGTCTGCAGCCCTATCACATGCATCTCTCTCTAACACTTATGTTTTTCCCTTCGGTTGTGAGCATTTAGTACTTTGTTTGATTCCTGGCGCCATGAATGAGTTTATACCTATAAAATAAACCAAGAACACAAAAAAAAATACCCCAAAACATCCAAAAAATGTGAAGTGAGAAAAGTTCCACGAAATCTTATAAAAAGCACTCTAAAGATGTGATATTTGTGTAGAAATTACTAGATATGTGTGGGAGGAATGATTATCTAGTTGAAGGATGTGAGGAATGATTATCTAGTAGAAAGATGCAAGAATAAGTGAAAACCCTAAGTGAGATGAAGACAGAAGTGAGAGAGTTTAAGAGAGGGTGCTAGGTTTTAGAATGAAGAGGAAGGATGAATATAAAGGGTTAAGGTTAAAGAAGGAAGGGAAAAATGGGGTAAGAAGTGAGTTTTTTCATATGTGGGCTGGGTCTACCACAGGTCACGATCATGCCCCTAGAAGCACGATTACGACAGAGGTTATTTCAGCCATGTAAGATCGTGCTCCATGAGGCATGTTCGTGATCGATCAAAATTCACACATCTTGTCATGTTTAGTTGTTTTTTCTTCATGTACCCCCCATATAACTTGTTCACTAACATGTAATAACTTCAAAATAAGAAATTTCGCAGTCTGAACTACTCTAAAACATGATAATTCAAAACTTTAGATACTAGAATTCAAAACTTTAGATACTAGAATTCAAAACAAACCTAATTACCAAAATGTGCTAAGTTTTGGTATTTAGCTTGACCATTTATCTCCGAAACTTTTTTAATTATTTGAAAGTAAAGAAATCGCTTCCCTTTCTTTAAAAAAATACTCCTCTGAGATACGATTTGCATCTTTGTTTGTTCACTTTCAAGTTTTCCTTGCTTTGATTTCCTAATTATGAAGTTCCGTGTGCAAATATATGGGTCACTTTGAAAGGGCCACTACATTTTGGTTTGAGCTTTCTAGGAAATAACTTCTGTAACATCCCAGATCACCCGCTTACAGATATTGTCCGCTTTAGGCCTTGGCCCAGCCAAGCCCTCACGATTTTGCTTTTCTCGAGACCTTCCCAAAAGGTCACCCATCCCAGAACTACTCTCACCCAAGCACATTTAACCTCGGAGTTCTGATGGGATCCGGTCCGTTAGTCCATGAAAAATGCATCTATAAGGTAGAGGTATCCATACCCTTATAAGGCGTACTTCGTTCCCCACTCCAACTAATGTGAGATCTCACACTCTCCATCCCCTTTAGGGCCCTGCCCTCTTTGAGGTCCAGCCTAGTTGGCACAATGGTTCGGGTATCGGCTCTGATACCATCTGTAATAGCCAAGATCACCTGCTTACAGATATTGTCCGCTTTAGGCCTTGGCCCAGCCAAGCCCTCATGGTTTTGCTTTTCCCAAGGCCTTCTTAGGAGGTTACCCATCCCAGAACTACTCTCACCCAAGCACATTTAACCTCGGAGTTCCGATGGGATTCGGTGCATTAGGCCACGGAAAACGTGTCTGTAAGGTAGAGGTATTCGTACCCTTATAAGGCGTACTTCGTTCCCCACTCCAACCGATGTGGGATCTCACAACTTCAATCTCGAATTACATAATAATTTCATATCTCCTACTTTGAACTATTTCTTTTTAATATGAGAATCAAGCCACTTCTTCACTTTTTCCTTGTATAACTTGGCATTCTCATATGCATTCGAGCGAAGTTAGTTAAGTTCGTTTAGTTGTAGAAGTCTTGGCTCACTTGTTTGGTTCCAATCGAAATTTAAGGTTTTTGTCACCTAGTATGCTTTATGCTCTAGTTCCAAAGACAAGTGACAAGCTTTTCCATATATAAGTCTAAATGAAGTTGTCCCGATCGGAGTTTACGGTTCGATAAGTTCGTAAGGCATCATCTAACTTCAATACCCAATCCTTTCTTGAACTATTTATTGTCTTCTCCAATATTTGTTTTATCTCTCAATTCACGACTTCCACTTGTCTACTTGTTTGCAGGTGGTGCGGAGTGGCTACACGATGGTGAACACCTTATCTTTTCATAAAAGCACTTAAAGATTTATTACAGAAATGTGTTCCTACATCACTTATTGTTGCCCATGGCACTCCAAATAAGTTAAATAGTCTTTTAATAAATTTTTGCATAACTTTGCCATTGTTTGTTAGAGTTTCCATGGCTTCAGCCAATCACAACACACAGTCCACTCGTACTAACATATCCTTGTCCTCTATAGAGGATGGAAATGGTCACTTGAAGTTCAGTCCCTATACATTGAACACTTCGACTTCTAAGATGTTAAATAAGGGCATCTCATCTCTTTTCGTGATGTTCTTCATTCTTTAACATCTATCCCACTGTGTCATGAACTCCCAAGCATCCATAATAAATTCAACCAATAAAATCCACATTCTAATACTCGCAACACCATCTTGTTTGCTTCATAATTCCCACCATAGATAGCTTTGTGACACTGCATCAATAGATCTAACATCTCCTCCTTTGGAACACATTTCCTTACTAACCCATCAGCACATGTCCTATAAAAGATTGAGTCATCCCATAGGTAATGGGTACACTCATACAAGAATCATTTTTTTCGCTGATATGATAAATCTGAAGGAAGCATACCACCTAAAATGAAATTTTCTATATCTGCATACCATGATGCCACAAGACAATCGAGCAGCATTAAGGTTTCATTGGGGAATTGATCATTAATATCGTCATTTTGCTATAACTTGTCTCCTTCTAGACATGATAAGTGGTTGGCTACCACATTCTCTACTCCCTTCTTATCTCTGATATCAATGTCAAATTCTTATAGTAACAGCACCCATTGAATAAGCTTTAATTTTATGTCTTTATCAACAAAAAGATACTTAAGCATAGCGTAATCTATAAAAATGACCATCTTAGAGCCTGAGATATATGATCAAAACATGTCACATGAAAATAACACCGCTAGAAACTCCTTTTCAATGGTGGTATAATTTAGATGGGGCCTAGTTAATGTTTTTCTTGCATAATAAACCATATGTAGCTTTTTATCCTTTTGTTAACCCAATACGTAACCCACAACTTGGTCGCTAGCATTGCACATGACTTTAAACAGTAATGACCAATCTGGTGACATTAAGATTGGTGCTGATACTAGTGCCTCCTTCAGTTGATTAAACGCAAATAAACAATTGTTCAAAATTAAAAGACATGTCTTTTACTAATAGGTTAGCCAGGGTTTTGCAATCAATGAGGACTCCTTAATAAAGCGGCTATAGAATCCTGCATGACCTAGAAATGCTTGCACGCCTTTGACATTAACGGGTGGTGGAAGCTACTCTGTGACCTCCATCTTATATCTTTCTACTTCAATTCCTTGGTACGATATTTTATGTCCCAATACTACACTATAGTTTACCATGAAAAGACACTTCTCCCAATTCAAAACTTAATATGATTCTTCACATATTTGGAGTATTCTATCTAGTTTTTCCAGGAACTGCTCAAAGGATTCCCTAAAGATTGAAAAATCATCCATAAAAACTTATATAATGTCCTCTATCATATCTGCAAATATAGGCATCATCATCTTTGAAATGTAGCTACAACATTGCATAACCCGAAAGGCATTCGTCTATATGCAAATGTTTCATAAGGATAAGTAAACGTGGTGTTTTTTTTGGTCCTTTGGATAGATAAAAATTTAGTTGTAGCTTGAATATCAGTAAAATGAATGGCCAGCTACCCTTTTTGTCATTTGATCTACAAATGGAAGAGGAAAGTGATCCTTTTTAATCACATTGTTAAGTTTACGATGGTTAATGCAAACTCTGCATCCTATCACTGTTTTGATGGAAATAAGCTCTCCGCTTTCACTCTCCATCACAATTGTTCCACTTTTCTTGGTATGCATTATACGAGGCTGACCACCCATTCATTATTTGATATCGCGTATATGATACCCGTTTCTAAGAACTTTACCACTTCCTTTTTTACCACTACGTTCATATGAGGTTTCAACCTTCATTGATGTTCTCTCACTATTGTACTGAGAAATAGTAATTATAATGAGGGTGATCAAAATATCAATTCAAATATAAAAGAGATTTGATCTTTGAGGTTTATCCTATGCACAACTACATTTGGGCTTATACCTCATATATCGAATAACTACCATCCTATGGCCTTCATCCACTTTCTTATAATCTTTACCACCTAACTCTCTTATTCCCCATCCAATTGATTCGAAATAATGATGGGTAGGGTTTAGCCCTCATCTAGAAAGGTATATCTAAGTTGTGTGGGTAAAGGCTTTTACTTTATAGTTGGTGGTTTTTCAGTGGAGGGTGGTATGGGTGCTCTAGTTCTTACCAATATGTCTTTATGCGCTTGAACATCTAACTCATCCATCTTAGTTTCTTCCTCAGACTCAGCTTCGTTTTCCTTTTCTACTTCATCGTTTGTCTTGACTTCTTCAAATTGAACTTTTTTTAAAGCAACTAGCCTCTTGCTCTTTGATACATTCGTCCATAATATCATTCTTCATGTAAGAGCTGCTTTTTTTCAAAATTTTTAAAACTTTATTCATGTTGAGCTCCACTTCATCCTTACCAATCCAAAGTATTAGTTTGCCTTCATGAATGTCTATCAATGCTCTCCTGATATTCATGAATGACCGTCCAAAAATTAGTGGACAGTTCCTATCCTCTTCAAAATCTAGCACTACGAAGTCCACAATGATAATGAACTTGTCCACCTTTACTATCACACCTTCCATCATGCCAAACAGTCTCTTAATAGATTGCTCCATTAAATGAATAAGCATCAAAGTTGGCTTTGCCTTGCCTAGCCTAGCACCAATTTTCTAAATATTGACAAAAGCATAAGATTTATATTTGCACTTGAGTCACATAAACACTTTATGAACTCAAATTCACTAACCATACAGGATATTGTAAAGCTCTATGGATCTTTCAGCTTGGAGGGCATGTGATTAGTGATAATGGAGCTACATCTCTCAGTCAATGCTATTATTTGGTTATCTTCCCAAGTGCACTTGTTTGATAATATATCCTTCAAGAACTTAGCATACTTAGGCATATGTTAAAATACCTCGACAAAAGATAAGTTAATTTGCAATGTCTTCAGCTTATCCACAAACTCTGAAAATTGTGCATCTAGTTTGTTCTTCTGTAATCATTAGGGGAATGGAACTTTGGTAGGTATGGTGGAGGGGCAACGTAAGGAGGATCCTCACTCTTTTCTTCATCCTTTTTCTTCATTTCTTAATCCTCTACTAGGTGGGATTTAGCTTATTTCTCTATTAGTTGCTTGAGCTCTTTCCCATTTCTAAGTGTTATTTCCTTGAGTTGCTCCATTAGATTTACTTCAGCATTACTCGAGAGACTTCCTACTCTCCTTGTAAAAAATGCATTTACTAGTTAGCCCACTTGAACCTTCAAATTGTGAATAGAAAAGGCTTGATTTTTTAGCTAATTGCTCGAACTTACCTTCAAGCCTCTTTTGAGCCTCGTCTATGCTCATAATTTTATCAATAATTTTTTCCAATTATGAATCAATGGCGTTGGATTTATCTTCTTGGAATCTAAGAGGTCCTTGACTTCTGAATTGATTTCCCACATTATGAGACTAAGAAAAATTCGGGTGGTTCCTCTACCTGGGATTGTATATGTTATAGTAGTGGTCATTCCCTCCTCCTTAACCAAATTATGTGCCCATCTAGTTCAGTTGCTCCATTTGGTTATTCTGCATCAATAAGCAATTGGCATTAACATGCTTATCTTGTCCACATAATTCGCATCCATGTTGAATTGCTTTAATTGGAGTTGATGAGGAGGCTTTCAGGTTGTTAAGTTATTTTGTTGAATTGACCATCTCAGCCTATAATGCTATCACTGAGTCGACAACAATGACTCCCTTTCGATATTGGAAAGTCGACTACTTTCTTCTTCTATTCGTCATCTAAAAACAGTTGTTATTTGCCATCTCCTCTAGTAGATCCTCTACTTCCTTAATTTCTTTCCAATTAGAGATCCTCTACTTTCTTGTCTTGTGATGTCAAGAGTTGGAGTGTCTTCGATCTTGCTTGAACTCTGAATAATTCTCGTGTTCATGCAATTGTAAGGAAACAATAATGGTGAAAATTTCCTTAGATCAAAGGAACTCAAATAATCCTAAAGCTAAATACCCAGTAACAATGCCAAAAACTTGTTGATCAAGTTTTATATCTAATAAAACCCTCAATATATCGCAAGTATACAGATCGTATCTTGTAAGATATAAAGTTAGCATTCCCATGAGGATTATACAAGGTTAACAATTTGAATCTAACTTTATCTAAGGTATTCAGAATGCGATTTTAATAAAGATAAATAACTGAAATTGAAATAAATAATAAAATAAAGCAAATAAATCAAAAAACAAGTGAAACAGTGAGCTGCCAATTAATTTAAAGTTTTGATCAAGAATGAATACTTAGGACTTATTCTTTCCTTATTTTGTTTCCTTAACTGGTGTTAATTCAATTATGTGTTTGATCTTAGATTTCCTAATATATTAATTACTCTCTCTCAAAATCTAATCAATTGGCCCTAATTGAATTTGAAGTTTCAAGATCTGCAATCTCTCAATTTATAAATCTATCCCTAACATTTTCAATTAAATCTAAAGTTATCTATTGGATAATTAATTTCTCAAGATCTCTCTTTGAATGATTGTTAATTTGATAATTACGGGTTTATTAAACTGCCAAATCTTTTTCTACAATCTAATTTTGATTACTTTTGACTCACTCTCTCGATTTGATGTCAAGTATATGCATACATAATTATCACAAGCATTTGCATATGTATTGAAATCAACAATAATCAAAGTCACAATACAAATCCAGAATAAATCATAGTATGAAATTTAGAACTTCGTGAACATGTTTAACATCGTAGACTTTAGATTATACATTAAGAACAATGAAGAACTAAAAGGAAAGAAGAAAAACTTTATTGAGGACTTGATTTAAAAAGTTGGAATTCCTAGATGTTCTTCTTGATCTCCCACGTTTGATCCACTATTTGATGTTGACTGGTGTATTTTTTGGTGAGTTTCACGTTCTTAAATAGTGTATTAGGGTCTTAGGAGTGTACACTACAAGAAAAAGACACATTTCACGTCGTCTTCGTTTAAGATGTCGCGAATTGTAGGAGGCTTTGTCGACGTCTTCGTAGATGTCAGGAGAGGTGGCAAAATTCGGCGTCGTTGGATGGAGACGTCGTTGAAAACCTATATTGTTAACGTCGTTTAAAAAGTAGGACGTGGCAAAGTACTATCCACGACATCGTGGAGAGTTAGACGTCGGGAAAGGCGAGGAATTAGCGCGTAACCCACCCGAGAAAGACGACAATGTTTTGAAAATTTAATCTCCCGCCTCCCAAGCAGATGAGACGACGTCGTATCCCGCCCCTCATAACGACGTCGTCTCATAATCTGTGTAAAATAAAGAAAATGCCGTTGAGCCACCCCATACATCGCACTCTGCCTTCCCTCTCCCTCCCTGCCGATATCACCGTCCCTT
>JANZLH020027688.1:0-20659 GCA_026770325.2 Erythroxylum fimbriatum
ATAAATAATTTAAAATAAGTAAGAATAAGATGGTATAAAATCTAACTACATATCTTCATTTTAATGACTTTTGTAACTATCAAAATTAATATTATCTAAAATAATTGATGGTTTGAGTATATTAGAATATGTTTTGATGGTTATGAAAGTTGGAAAGTTAGGACTCATGATCAATTTAATTTAGGTTAAGATTAACAAATTAAAATTAAAATAACTAAATTTTGAATTAGGCTCAAATATATTAGTTATATTTGATTAAAAAATTAAATCATTAAAAATCCTTAAACTTGAATTGATATAACCAATTTGATTAGGTCGAATTAAAGGCGACTTGAACCCGATTCAATTATTGTCAACTCTAATGAAAGTCATAAAAATAATGGCTAAATAATTTTTTCTTTTGATATGATAGTAGTGTTGGCAATTTAGTCCAAATCGGAGTTGATTCGAGATATAAGATTTAAGGGGGTGCTTAATTAGTTGGTATGGAAAGAAAGAAACAAGTAAGAAATGAAAAAAAAATGATTAATAATATATTATGATTATATTAACAATGTTTTTATATCCCCTTTAGGGCAATACTTCATACCTCCTAATATAATAAGAAATGGAAGTCATATTTATTTCCATTTTTTACTATATTTATTATAATTCTTATTATCATTCTCTCAGAGAACTAAATACATCCTAAGTTAAGTTTTTGAGTTTAGCAGTTCAGTTGATTTAAAATTCAACTAATTTTAAAATTAACATTTTCAATAAAATTAATCATAATTTGGTATTATAAATTAAAATATTAAATTTTGTATATTTTCAAATATGGTTTAATTTAATTGAAATTTGGTACCTAATAGAAGTAAAGCTCTAGTCGTGAATATTAAACTTAGTTGGACCCAGAATAATTTTGAATCAAATTTAAATTTAGAGATGACAATGGGTTGGCTGACCCAACTCTGTTATCTCTAGCATGACTTGACTTATTATTTTTTAAAGAAAATTTCAAAATGAAGTCGTTTTTGATGGAAAAATGTCGTTTTGTCAACCTGGTTAACTTGGATCTTTTTCGTTAACTTCAGGCCTAGCCGGATCATACTTGAGCCCAATTATTAACCCTATTTGAATCAAAGGAGGGCCCAATCTAATCCAACTGAGCCCAATTCCATCTCAATGTTAATGGTGGTAGTTGGACAAGACAGTTATAAAATGCAATTATTGTATCTTTGATCCTATCCTAAAAATAATCAAATCAGCAATGTTGTTTGTTGTATTCATAATTTCATATTAGCTAAATTGGCCATGTGATTGTCGTGGTTCTAATCTGAACTACTTCTTCTTGTGAATGTGATGCTAAATCATCTCATGTTCCAATCTTCTTTGTCTGCCCGTACTTCAAATCTTGCATCACAAATCTATTAGCTCATCCTTCTCTGTTAGTCTTCCAAATCTGTTTGGCACTTACATGGCAATCGGTTTCACAAGATACGCAAAAAGATCGCTCCTTTCAATCTGCAGCCAGAATAAGAGAGAGCTCTCAACCCACCTAGAACAAGATGGGAAGAAGTCACTCAACCTCTGCTCTGCCATCAATCAAGCTCTCCATATTGCCATGGATACCGATCCTCGGTAACTTTCTCCCAATACCCACTTCGCCATTTCCCTTCTACTTCCGATTTCTTGTGGCCACATTGAGGAGACTGTGCATCTGTATGCTTTTTAGTAGTTTCCTGCAACACCACTCCTTACACCATGACTCATGTTTTATATTAATAAAGATTTTTATCTTTGGTCCTTTGTTAGAATAAAAATCTTCCTTTACTAATGAAGAAATCTATTCCAGCACAAACTTTGATCGCAATTTTCTACTCGTCTTATATATCATTGATTTATATCGACTTGTTAACTTTGTGTTGCTACTTCTCATTGATATTGCTTCACAGTTCTTATGTATTTGGAGAAGATGTGAGCTTTGGTGGGGTGTTTCGTTGCACAACAGGTTTGGCAGAACGATACGGTAAAAGTAGAGTGTTTAATACCCCACTATGCGAGCAGGTATTTTGGTGGAATATTCTGTAGATAAATTTTCTTTTTTGAAGGTTAGAGAATCCAATGCTTTTGTGTTTTTTCTACTACGAAGGTTTCGCAATTAGGATTTTCACTATATGTACACTATTTTGATGTTAACTTGCATGCCTTGAGGAGCATTAACAAAATTTTTTTGTATGTTTTACCAGAACTCTTTCCTTCTGTTTTCAAGTGCCTAAATGTACGTCTGACATATTTCACAGGGAATTGTGGGATTTGGCATTGGCCTGGCAGCAATGGTGAGCAATTTTGTATTTTTCTAAAACTTGTAAACTCAGTTACTAAGTTTCTGATACCTTTTCTCTCTGAAGAGCTCCAGCCATATCTATCTATAGATTCATTGGCTTTTTTCTCTGTAATGAGAACTAAGTAATGCAGTATCGATTTCCTTTAATTTGTTTTCTAATCTTGCTTGATAGGGTAATCGAGCAATAGCAGAAATTCAGTTTGCTGATTACATATTCCCTGCATTTGATCAGGCAAGCATGTGCTGTTTCTAGCTTATCTTTCCCCAAAAGTCCCTTCTTCTTCTTTTTTTTGACAGAATTTCCACTTTATAGATTGTCAATGAAGCTGCAAAGTTCAGATATCGCAGTGGAAATCAATTCAACTGTGGAGGTGTCTAGCTTTTATTTGCTCAAATAATAATTATTAGAAGATTCTCTTTCTTTTCTACTTGTTACTTACACTTTTTTGCACTTTTTGTATGACTAGTTCTATTTTAACATTCTAGGTTTAACCATAAGAACACCTTATGGAGCTGTAGGCCATGGTGGACATTATCATTCACAGTCACCTGAAGCTTTCTTTTGTCATGTTCCTGGTATCAAAGTAAAAGTCCTTTCCCTTAGGTAGATGATTTTCTTTCTTCTTTCTAAAAGAAGGTTTTTTCTCCATCCATAGTTTTCATCTGTCTTCTGCTTAAGACCATTTTGAAACTTATTTTGCTTTGTGGAACTGTCCCAAACTGGCCCAGGCCTACCGTGCATTGCTTGAAGTGCTTTGACTTTGAGATCCTGAAGAGATATATATGACTAATTTTTATTTCTTTTGAAAGTTGCACAAGCATTTCTTATGATGTATTTATGATTCGCACCTGATGCTGAAGTAGAACTAGAACATGTGCACAAGCACTTCTTCTGTAAGGTGATATTTCATTTACACTTCTTTTACTCTGTCTCATCCCATTCTAGTAGTAGCAACCCACTTCCTTTTTATAAAAGGCTAAACATCATTGATGGGCTCCTCTAAGTTAAGGCACTTCTTGAAGTGAGATTATAATGGTGGCCTTCCCACATCCTTTTGTCTTGTTTTAGAGGTAGTGTCTATGGTTTTCTTTTCATCTTCTCCCATTTGTAAAATGTAACGAAGGGTGAAGATACTTTCTGTTCTCCTTAGATTGTTTAATGCTGCTAGATTTATTTCAAGGCAGTCCATGCTTGTTGTCCATGAATAACAACTCTAACTAGTAGCTTTCCAACAGGTGGTTATCCCTCGAAGTCCACGGGAAGCAAAGGGGTTATTATTGTCATCCATACGTGATCCAAATCCTGTTATCTTTTTTGAACCAAAGGTACTTTCTTCCTGGGCTAATGAAAGTTTTTGCATAACCAATTAACTACTGAGTTTTTTTTCATCTTTATGTCTTGGATAGTGGCTTTATCGTTTGGCTGTAGAAGAGGTTGCCGAAGATGACTATATGTTGCCTTTATCAGAGGCAGAGGTATGCAACTTCTCACTTTATTAGCTGTTGATTAATTCAAATTCGTACATCCAAAAGAATGCTGATGGTGAAATACTCAGGTGTTAAGAGAAGGAAGTGATATAACGCTTGTGGGTTGGGGAGCACAACTTTCAGTCATGGAGCAGGCCTGTATTGATGCTGAGAAGGTAAGTGAGTTCAGGAATGAAGCAACGATTTCTTATAGTCTGATTCATGAAAACTTCTGTCTGGGCAATTAGGCAATATGTGAACAAAAAAAGAGTTTGCTGACTTACCCTTTAGGCAGCAGTAAATCTAGATTTTGTTGTCCATATGCAGGAAGGGATCTCGTGTGAATTAATAGACCTCAAAACTCTAATACCTTGGGATAAAGAAACAGTTGAGGCTTCAGTGAAGAAGACTGGAAGACTACTTGTAAGTTTAATGGATCTTTAAATGGTGTGTTTTCCTCTAAAACAGGTTGAATCTAATTTGCTAACAGTTTATTTTGTTGGTGTAGGTTAGTCATGAAGCTCCAGTTACTGGAGGTTTTGGTGCTGAAATCTCTGCTTCCATTGTTGAACGTTGCTTCTTAAGGGTAAGCAAACTTTTGCAGTTCTTAATTCCTTTGTGGCTTGCTGCTCTTATTTGGTTAATGAAAAAGAAAATCGAATGTGGTCAATGTTATGCAGTTAGAAGCCCCGGTGGCGAGAGTATGCGGTCTTGACACTCCGTTCCCTCTGGTTTTTGAGCCGTTCTATGTGCCCACCAAGAACAAGGTAAAGATTCACTTAACAAACAGCTACTAGAATCTCGTGTTGAAGAAGATGGTAAGAGGATCAAATGATGGCTTATACTCCTTTATTTTGGTGGTGGTATGGTTGCAGATACTCGATGCAATCAAGTCAACTGTTAACTATTAGGTGATGAGTATGTAAATCTATCTGCAAGTCTACTCGATGAAATGTAGGGAAATGGCGGCCCCAGGAATGGTATGAATGAATATTTTCAGTCCCAATTTCATTACAAAATCATCGGGAAATGTATTATTATGGATAAGACTGTTGTGTGCATAAGCAACCAGTGTTTCCTTTTAGCATTACACAGCTACTGCTGCTGCTGATAACAAATGAATGAGTTTACCAAATTTCATATCAATGTTTAGTAGAAATCAATGTTTAGTACAATATGTGCGAATTCATATATAACAACAGAAACAAGAAGCTCCTCTCTTTCTCTTCTTTTCTCAATTACCAAAAAAATCTGATATATAAAACGTCCAATCTGCTCAGAACATACGCCACTGAGCAAACTTTACCATCATGAATTGTCTTCAACTTCAGTGTCTTTAACTTGTTCTGAAATTCTCGGTCAGCCTTCCTGCATGTTCTGCTGTTAAGTCTTGTCTCGAAAACAAGGTGGAAACTTCCCTTACAGATCCACTCTCGCACGAGCCATCCCCACACTCATCTCATCCTTCACAAAAGTTCTAAGACATCCATTAATAATGCGGGGTGCTGAGCCATCACAGAACCTTTTAGCTAGATCAACGGCCTTCATGCACCTCAAAAGTACATTACTCAATCAATCAAGCAATCCATACCAGCAAAACAAAAACGACCATAACTAACAAAAAGAAGAAACTAACAGGAATTTAGTGACCCTCAATGCCTGAGCTAAACAAGTGAATCTAAGTTTATAATTTTTGACTGGGGGACGGCAAAACTACCTCGTTGATGACAATCTGGTGACGTGTTCCGAGAACTGCAATTTCTGACATGGCCAAGTGGAGGATGCAAAGCTCCAAAATTCTGCCTGTTGGCTCGTTCTACATTTATATCCAACCATTGAACTTGTAAGCTAATTATGTCCATCGATAGAATGAAGTAAGAAAACTTCGTTTTACTCTTAAGAAAACACCAGAATGTGCTTCCTCATTGCACTATATCAGTAAGCATTAGGCATGGTGAGTTTAAGAGAAATAGAGAACAGTTCAAGGGCTAACTAAACAAGGAAATTGAGTTGGAAGCATAGATCAGAACCTTCCATTCTGGAGGAGCAACTTTGTCTATGACAAGGACATGGCTATCCCACTTATCCACAGTTGCTACCAAAAGTTTCCTAGTGAAACTGCCAGGAAAGATCAAAGAAATGAATCAGATTGAATATGTAAACATTGAAGTCAGTGTCCCTCTCCCGTCAAATGTTTTCAACTGCAGGATAAATGCGTCAGTGCATACATTACAAGACTTGACACAGAAATTACCGCAGGAGTAGTTTGCTGTATACCAACTTTGGAGGAGCTGAAAGGACTTCGGCTTCTGAATCAGAGAAAAGATGAAAAAGGTGATTCAGAAACCAGAAACAGTTAAAGGATCATGAACACAAGTAGGTAGCGCATTACAAAAGCAAGCATTTACAAGGGCAAAAAAAAATGAAGAAGAAGAAGAATACTCAAATAGGTGTCGATTGCCTATCAAATGGGGTTGAAGTTGATCCAACAGTTACATTCACTAAACAGATGCTGAGATGTGAAACAAGAGGAAAGGCTATTGGAATTACCAATGGCGGACTCTTGTTCATCAGTGCGTACAAGGTCATTAGCTTCTTCGATGGTTTGAGTAGTGACAGGTGGTCCTCCAAAGCTCATGTGATTGTATTCCAACAAAGAAGCTTTATCAAACTCATATCCAGGTTCTGATTAACAAAGAAAAAAAAATCCATAAATCTTAGGGAATTGAAATGTTTGAGCAAGAAATGGATTGATTTTTACCTCTTCTTGCGTTTATCCGTTTCTCGAAAAGTCGAACTGGGTCAGACCCTTCTAAACATGCGGCATATACGATCAATCTTGGAGTATATGCAAACAAACCAGCAGATTATATGAGACAATGCATGCAACTAGAATCTAGTCTAGCATAGTTTAATCCGGTTAAAAAAGAAAAACCCATAACAAAACAAGAATCCCAGAAAAGAAAGCATAGACTTTGGAAGAAAAAAGAGAGAGTCTATACAGAGAGAGTTCACGTGCAGCTCTGGGGCTACAAAAGCGACCAGCTTTATCAAGTTTGGGCATAACTGTTGCTCCTTCTTCTTCTTCGTTAGCTTCTTTCTTATCTTTAGCAGAGAAATGGAGGACCGAAGCTGATGCTGGTGCTGCTGAAGTTGGAAGTGACAGAAAAGGGCGAGAGTGGTAATTGGGCCAAACACTGACGAGAGAGGAAGTAGAAAAAGTCATAAGGAATTGAAGGTAATTGCTCCGGCTGTGGTGGTGGTGGTGGTTTGAACGAGAAACAGAAGAAGAAGGGACGGAACAAGAAGGAAGAGAGAGTGAGAAGCACATTCCCTCCATTTTCTTCCTCTTCACTGCAATGGAGGATGAAGAAGATAGATAACGATACCTTATATTATTATTATATTGTTTTAAAGATATTTTCTTTCTAGTCCACCGACGCCGTTTTGATCTGATTCTCGGTCTACGGCGTCGTGTTGGAACCAAGATATAACGTTAGTAGGACTTCATGCGTAAATTACTTCTCTCTCATTTTTTGCTCCAGAGGAGAAAGAAGAAGAAGAAGAAGAAGAAGAAGAATGAGAGTCGATGTTAGTGGTTTCCTGCTGGGAATGCTATTCTTGTTGTTGAATACGTCTAGAATTACGGTTAGATCAGCAATTCCAATTGACCCTTTTTATGGAATCTCTCCTCAAGGTTTCTTTCTTCTTCGTCTTCGTGTTTACTGTTCATTTTTTGGTATAATTTCCTGTACTGACTCATGTATCTGTTGTGTGTATGTAATGTGATCAGAGGATAATTATTACAGAGTATCATCAGATTTCATAAGATGTAAAGATGGATCCAAGAAATTCTCTAAAGCACAACTTAACGACGACTTCTGTGATTGCCCTGATGATGCCTCTGACGAGCCTGGTTTCTCTCTCTGTTTTTTTTTGAAAAATAAAAAAGGGTTCTCTCTCTTTTTGCTATACCCTTTTGCTCTTTATTTTCCTTCATTTTAATACTGTGCTCATCACTTCGCTAATGGTTATAGGTACATCAGCATGCCCCGGTGGCAAATTCTATTGCCGGAATGCTGATCATACTCCCATTTTCATATTCTCTTCTAGGGTCAATGATGGTGTTTGTGGTAAGTTGTTTTTAGGCACTTCACTCACCATTGTCATTTACCCCGTTTATTGCTTGCTTTCCAGCTTTTGGCCTTGATGAATCATGTTCTTCACCTTGACCCTCCATTCATGATATCCCAAAAGAAAACAGAATCATGGAAAGCATAGGATTCCGTTTATTACCTATTTATATCTCTGTTACGCATGAGCCTAGTTCTTAAGAGCCAACTTTAGTCATCTTCTTAACATATTGGCTTCTTCATGAATCCTAAGAAGCATGCAATGTTACCTTTGTAGCTGTCTGGTATGTAAATCTTCTCAACATTGTGAGAAACATCTTTTCCAGATTGGTGGAATCAAAGCCCATAGTATCGTTTGAACTATGCTAAGGCAAGGTTAACATACTTGAGTTGTGCAACAAACAGGCATTAGGAGATCTACCATGCACAACCAAGTTACATCCTACTTCTTCTTTCCTTATAAAAGACATGTGCTATGTGTCATTTTATGTTCTATCTCTGTTCTTGAACCAATCAAAACAAAGCATCATGCATTGCATTGTAGCTTTTCTAAGCAATCAAATAAGAACGCCATACTTCTTTAACTGCTCATAAATTGTGCCCGGAGCCTCTTACATGCGCCCTCTAATTCATCACCGTTTGTCTTTGATCTCTACATGTGATAATGCCAGATTGTTGTGATGGGAGTGATGAGTATGATGGCCAAGTTAATTGCCAAAATACATGCTGGGAGGCTGGCAAAGCAGCTCGGGGTAAGTTGAAGAAAAAGATTGCCACCTATAAGGATGGGGTTGCTTTAAGAAGACGAGAAATTGAACAAGCCAAACTAGGAATTGCCAAGGATGAGGCAGAGCTAGCGAAGCTAAGAGATGAAGAGAAGATACTAAAAGGGCTGGTTCAACAGCTTAAAGGTGTCATTTAATATATTCAATTCTTTATTGCTCCTTTGCGTCCATCTCATATGTGCGGACTGCTAAGATCATTCACATTTTCATTCTATTCAATAGTTCTATTAGTTGAACTATTGATTGATATGAATTTTCTTGTTAAGATCCTTGAACTGTTTGATTGAAAAGGTTGTGAACATAAATGGATCTTGTGTATGCAAAACATCCATACTCAAATACAACATCTTGGACACAGATATATAAGATCTAGTAGGTCTGATAATCCAAGTCTTTTTATTATATTGTTCTGTTTATCTCCATGTAGAGCACAAAGAGCAGATAGAAAAGGCAGAAGAGAAAGAATGTCTCGAGAAAGAAAAGGAAAGGAAAGAAGCTGAAGAAAAGGTTAATGAACAGGACAAACAAATTGAGAGGGAGTCTAGACAAGAAACTGCGGAGAGTATAAACGACGACAAAGTTGGTAATTCGGGTGATTCTTCTGCAGATGAGGTTTGGATCTTTCTTGTTTACCTATGATTCCCAACTGGGTTCTGTTAATCCTCTTTGATTACATCTATGACGACTAGGAGAACAAAATAAACATTTTAAACTACACTTCTTCCATTACTGCTTTAGGTCTAAATTTTTGGATAAAGTGGATATTTGCTTATGCTTGTGATGCCACTCTAAAGATACTTCCTTCATTTTTACCAATACCACATCACTTTAGTTTGATCATCCCGTTGTAAGTACAGAATTGGTGGAGCTAATACTTCTCAAAACTGTTTGCTTCCTCTGAAAGGATACAGCAGTTCAACATGTGGATTATGTAGCTGATGAAACTCGTGATGCTCTCAAATCTGAAGGAAGCACAGTTAGTGGGGTGGAGCAGGTGATGGAGATTTATGGTCATGAGATCTTGAACTTCAAATTTTGTGTACTACAGTGCTAGTTTGATAGGATAGCTAAGGTATGGCATCTTTGTCCCTGCAAATGTAGCATGTAGCAGACAAAAAGAAAGATTCCGTGTCACAACAGAGCAAGGATGGCTCTCTGTCCGTATCTGAAACTAGTCATGATGCTGGAAGTGAGGTGTCTCGTGATCAAGCCAAGAAGGTAGTAATGCCTTTTTTCCTGGCTCCCAAAAGCTGTAGTTATTTACCGATAAATTGTCTTCAGTTGTAGCATTTCAAACTTGTCTTAACCATTTACTAACTTTATCAGTTCTTTCAATCAAATATTTCATAGAATGATGAAGAAATATAAACTGGAAAACATGTGTTGATTGCCTTTAAGTCTTATGTCTGTGGATTTGTTGTTAGCTTCATCTAGTCTGTTACAAAAGAAAAGATTAGATCAATTTATGTTTTATATGTAGGACACTGAGATATCTAAAACTACTGAAGGCTTGTCAAAAGAAGAGCTGGGCCGCCTTGTTGCTTCTAGATGGACAGGAACAGCAGAAAAGAAAAATGAGGAGGTTAATAGTGTTGAGAGTGATTATACCAAAGATCATGAAGAACATGAAGATATGCCACAGGAAAAACTTGATGATGATGGCTACACTTCAGAAACTGATGATGACACTGGGAAGTATGATGATATAGATGCAGAAGATGACGCACATGAACCTTATGAGGAAGAAATACATGATGATACCAGCTCTTCATACAACCATGATTCTTATGATGATTCAGATGCAGAAGATGACACACATGAAGCTTATGAAGAAGAAATACATGATGATACCAGCTCTTCATACAACCATGATTCTTATGATGATTCAGACTTTTCAGGTGCCACACTGATTATTCCTAGCCTTTTTTTTTTTTTTTGCTTATTTTTGGTTAAAGAGCCTGTTGTTCATCCATTCTACAACTAGAGAGGAAAAGGTTTTGTTGCAGCAGAATTTGTAATTCAGGCTGTTGTGGCCTTTTTTTTTTTTTTACTGGATGTTTTTTTAACGCAAATTGTCTAGATAATCCATCCTGGTTAGAGAAGATACAGCAGACTGTTCGAAACATTCTACAAGCTGTAAATTTGTTCCAGACTCCCGTGAGTTTATCAGGTAGACGTGTGCCTCAATTGGCGATGCAATTTTTGAGAATGTGTAAAACTAAATTTTATTTGGCTTATTAGATGCTGCTCGTGTACGAAAGGAGTATGAGAATTCCAGCACCAAGTTGTCTAAATTACAGTCAAAGATATCAAGTTTGACACAGAAGCTAAAACATGACTTTGGTAAAATTGGAACACCATGTCTCTGTAACATGGCATTAACCTTTTCTTTGTTCTTTTTCATTTTTTCTGTTTCCCAACTACGTGGTTCAATTTTCCAGGAAGAGAGAAAGAGTTCTACTCCTTCTATGATCGTTGTTTTGAGAGCAAAGAGAACAAGTGAGAAACCTGTTTCTTCTAGTTCATATTTCATCACACCCCTCTTAGAAGTTACTGTCCTTAATTGTGCACTTTTTGACTTTTTGGTGGTTGAATTCTGCTTCAGATATGTTTACAAAATCTGCCCATTTAAACAAGCTTCCCAGGTGGAGGGCTACTCAACTACTTCATTGGGGTAGGTATCTGCCTGCATTGTTTCTTCTTCACGCATATGGTCTTTGTTGTTTTATTTTCTTTGAGATTCCAAATAAGATGAAGGTATGCAAATTCTTTTCTTTGTTTCCTTGGTGTGAACTAGCTTTTCAATTCGGAGATTCACATCTTGTCACAGCGAGCAAGTTGTCAAGTGCTTGTAGTGATATATGAAGAAATTGATTGGATAGGTTTCCTAATTCTGGATTACAAGTAGTTGATTCTCAGGGGTAACCAAATCCTTTGGCTGCTACAAAAACACCATTGGATGTCAGAGCAGCACAATCGAATTAAAAAATTTAGTGAAATTGAGTGTGTCTAGCATATTTCTTCGTGATAGCAGGATCACTGTAACAGACTCCTTGCATGTGCACCATATATCATACTTAGTTGAAGTCCATTTTATTCTCGGTCAATCAGGAATGATGCATTGTGCACTCTCATATGCTTCTCATGTGCATTCGTATCCGAGGGTATTCATGGGTACCGACTTCCCAGCCTTCCCTTTACCGACCTTCTAGCCCATCTCCATTATATTGTTCAGTGCTTATTAGCTGATTTGAGAAATTCTTTTGCTGTCTCTTCCTGTTTCTGCTAAATAGACGATGGGAAAAGTTTGACGATTCACACCGAGCAATGGTTTTCTCTAATGGTGACAAGTGCTGGAATGGGCCTGACAGAAGCTTAAAGGCACGAATTTCTAATTCACAATTATTTTCATTGCCTAGTGTTTGGTCTTTTAAGCTTACAGGCGAACAGAAGTGGATGATTTGATTCTCAGTAGAACCTGGCCAATAATGTTGATCTATTACCCAGGAATTTATTTAGTATAATTGCCTATGCAAATAGGAGCTAAGGGGAAGAAAGGGAATGTTTGTGGTTCTTCTAATAAGTGTGACGTTGCTTGTGCTCTATATATCTATCTTGTAGGTGAAGCTGAGGTGTGGATTGACAAATGAGGTAACAGAAGTAGATGAACCTAGCCGTTGCGAGTAAGACTCCCACTCCTTGAGTTCTCCCTCTCTATTTGGGTCGTTATAATGAGTTTGCTAATCTGTAAACGAAACAACAGGTACGTAGGGCTGCTGTATACCCCAGCTCTTTGTGTGGAAGAAAGGCTGAAGGTAATAAGTAACGGTTGGTTCAATTAAGAAGTTTGATATAATATGGTTGTCTGACAGGAATGTTTGTGACAGGAACTTGAAGGTAAACTAGAACGGATGAACAAAGAACAAGCAGATGTGGGACACGATGAACTTTAAGATGTTTGTTGTTACCAGAACAGAGGAGAGGATTTTGACTAATTGGATTCAGGAACAAATTTCATGAGCATAATGGATAATCCTCATTTCTGGTGCTTCTGCTTTGTTTGTATTTGTTGGAACCTGCCTTTTGGGTGTAAGGAAAGAACAAAAGTCCCAACGGTTCCATGTCTGAAACGTTATGCATAGTATAGATTAGATTGGATTGGATTGGATTACATTTTTGTTAAACAAATCAGGATTTGGTTTAAAGTTGACAAATTTTGGTATTACACCATTTCGTCATTATGATTTTGTAGAAATCATTTATATATTACACTAAAATGTAGTTAAAAAAGGAAAGTAAGAGTTGTTCCACTTCTAGAAACCAACCAAAGAAAAGTCAAGAGAAAGAGAGGGCCCAAAACGACTATTCCGCAACCAATGGAATTGTAATGCTTGTTCCTTCTTCGACGTCCGTCTCTCGTAATATATTCCATTCCATCTGTTGTGCTTTAGTTGTTTGTCTACTAAGAAGAGCACTTCTTGTTCTATAAATCAAGAGATTTGTGAGTTTCTTTCTTTCTGTCTACATCAGAGTTTCTTCCTGACCCCCTCCGGTTTGTAGGTTTGTACTTATGTACGCTGTTTATAAGTGAGTAGGTGTTATTGATTTGTGGATTCGTTTCCGTGTTTCTCTCTCGCCGTTGACGTTTCATTTTGTAATTTCTTTCAAGTCTTATCATTTCATCAATCTATCTGTATACCTAATTTACAAGAAAGATGTGTTTTTGCTGATCAATTCCTCTCTTTTCTGTTGTGGGTACTACGATTTCAGAACCAAAACCAGATAGAAATGGAGAAGAAAGCCAAGACAAAGATCGTATGCACGCTGGGTCCTGCTTCCAGATCCATTGAGATGTGCGAGAAGCTGTTGATGGCCGGCATGAACGTTGCTAGATTCAATTTCTCTCATGGATCTCACGAGTATCACCAAGAAACGCTTAACAATCTTAGGACTGCTATGGACAACACCGGTATTCTCTGTGCTGTTATGCTTGACACCAAGGTCCGCCCTTCCCTCTATGGAATTCCTATGATTTACTATACCACTTGTTCTTTTTCTTTATAAAAAATGTTTCAGATTCTGTTAATTCCATCCATCTCTTTCTCTTTGCAGCCTTCGTAATTGTTTGGATCCACGCACAAAATCTTTAATTTTTTCAGTTCATGTGTAACAGGGACCAGAGATTCGAACTGGTTTCTTAAAAGATGCCAAACCCATCCAGCTAAAACAAGGTCAGGAGATCACCATATCTACTGACTATAGCATCAAGGGCGATGAAAATATGATCTGCATGAGCTACAAGAAATTGGCAGAAGATGTCAAGCCAGGGAGTGTCATACTTTGTGCTGATGGCACCATTTCATTCAATGTTCTATCATGTGACAAAAAGGCTGGTTTGGTTCGGTGCCGATGCGAAAACTCAGCTAGTCTTGGTGAAAGGAAGAATGTTAATCTCCCAGGAGTAATAGTGGATCTGCCAACCTTGACCGATAAAGACAAGGATGATATCATGGGGTGGGGGGTTCCTAATCACATTGACATGATTGCTCTTTCTTTTGTTCGAAAGGGCTCAGATCTCGTGGAAGTGCGGAACTTGTTGGGCGATCATGCCAAGAGTATCCTTCTCATGTCAAAGGTATGCTTACTGTGTTAAAGCATTTACTGCTTGCTTGTTGGCAGAAATTGGAACCATGCAATTGATTTTGAGTGAACGACTGTCAAGTAATTGTCATGTAATCGAGTATATGTAGCAAATTGCAGTGGTTATTGTCTCACTTATGTATCATTCCCACTGCTTGAAAACTTTGATAGGTTGAGAATCAAGAAGGGGTTGCAAATTTTGATGATATCTTAGCAAACACGGATGCATTTATGGTGGCTCGTGGTGACCTTGGAATGGAAATTCCAATTGAGAAGATTTTTCTAGCACAGAAAGTAATGATCTATAAGTGCAACATCCAAGGAAAACCTGTTGTCACCGCAACCCAGATGCTTGAGTCCATGATCAAGTCTCCAAGGCCAACCAGAGCAGAAGCTACCGATGTTGCCAATGCAGTTCTTGATGGTACTGATTGCGTGATGCTGAGTGGTGAGACTGCAGCTGGAGCGTATCCAGAACTTGCCGTTCGGACTATGGCAAAGATTTGTGTAGAAGCAGAGAGCACACTTGATTATGGAGATGTATTTAAAAGGACCATGCAACATACACCTGTGCCCATGAGCCCTTTAGAAAGCCTTGCCTCTTCTGCTGTCAGAACAGCCAATTCAACAAAAGCAGCTTTTATACTGGTGTTAACAAGGGGAGGAAGTACTGCAAAACTGGTGGCTAAGTACAGGCCGGGCATGCCCATTTTATCTGTTGTTGTGCCTGAAATTAAGACTGATTCATTTGATTGGTCATGCAGTGACGAAGCACCTGCAAGGCACAGCCTTATTTTCCGTGGGCTGGTGCCAATTTTATATGCAGGATCTGCTAAGGCTTCTCACTCTGAGACAACAGAAGAAGCTTTGGATTTCGCAATCCAGCATGCTAAGGCAAAAGGACTATGTAAGAGTGGAGACTCTGTGGTGGCTCTGCACCGAGTTGGAACTGCATCTGTCATCAAGATCATCACTGTTAAGTGATGCTTCTTAGATTTTGCCAAATTCCTTTTATTTGGAGGAGGAGACAGGATAGAAGGGGTTAAGATATCAGGAGAGTAATTTCGCATTCTTAAATTTAGAATGAACTATGCTGTCAAGTATAATGGCAGCACTAAACCTTTTTTTGGTTTGTTTTGTCTTACGCTGCTTTTCTTCACAAATTTAAACGTTGAGCACCAACTGATTTGGTGAGTTTTCACTTCAAAGAAGGAAAATTCGGAGTTAGCATGTAATTAATGCACTTGTAAGAACTAGCACATAATTAATGATATCGAACTTGGTTCTAAAAACTAAATAGCATATGATATATAATGCTAGAGTTCAGTAAAATGGTGGTCAGTAAAAGAAGTGCATCAAAGTAAAACAAAAGCATTAAAGTTACGCAAATTTAATAGCATACTGCTGAAACATCCACTGTGGCCAAAGATTTATACACATTGATATAGTAGGATCAGAAATTTCTTCGATAAGGAAAGAATTACATAAAGCAAGAGAATCTAAAAGAAGCATGTGAACTGAAAAACAACTTGGATTCAACCTCAAGTGTGGCAAAGATAATATGTACATGAACACGATAGGGATGGATATCTAAACTACAGCAACTCACAAATTGATACGCAATGATCAGTTTAATAAGCATTTCCAGGTGCATTTCTTCAAGAGGATGGTGGCGATGATGAATTACTTCCACTGGATTGGGATGACGAGGAAGCGGAGAACCAACCATTGAAAGGCCAAAAGGAAAATCTTCTCCCACTTCCATTTCTCCCTTCACCATCTCCCTCCTCAAAAGTGCTCCCATGATTAACGTTACTCTCACCACTATCATTATCATTCAGTGTCTGAGTATTGATATTCCTAGGCCTCTCAGAATCAAGTTTAGACTCATCTACAGACAGCTGATACCTGCAAACTGGACAAGAACTATGAAGTTCCAGCCATGGTAATATGCACCCCTTATGAAACTTATGTTTACAAGGCATTTCCTTTGCCTCAGTACCAATTTCATATTCATCCAAACACACTGAACACTGCAATTTCTCTTTAATTGTCACAGTAGGTAATGCGTCAATTGCCTCCTTATGAGCAGGAGGAGTCCCATATCTATTAGAATCATTCTCTGCCAAATGCTGCAATAACAAGTCTAAACCAGGACCAACAAAATAATCACTTAGTGATCCGATGGGGTTTTGGTTCTGGTTTTGGCCATTGCTAGACTCATAAGAACCTTGAATAACAATAGATTGATTGAAGGGATTAATCAAAATGACACGTTCTCTTTCTCTATCCCTATCACGATCTTCTTCATAATTCTCCGATTCAGTCAACATTCCAGCTCGAATTCCTTGAAGCAATTGCAGTATGGTAGCTGAACTTCTCCTCCTCCTCCTAATGATTGCTTCAAATTCACGGTCCAGTTCGGTCTCTCCTCCATGCCGTGCTTCACTGTCAGCATTGTCTTCGTCATCATCAAAACCCATTCTTCTAGATCTTCTGCGACGGGGGGAGTTACCCATCATACCAAGCAAAATAGGGCCCCAAAGAGAAAGGGTGCGATCTGACCCAAAATCATTACCAGGGTCCTGTATATTCATCGGGCTGGCACTCATTTCTTCAACAAATCCATTCATGCAAAAGGGACATTTAACCTCAACCTCCATGATTGGATCCACCATTTCAGAGCACATGTGACACCAATACCTTGCTGCCATTGGTTCTTCCACACTTCCTCTTCCAATCCTTCAACTGTCTCCTTTTCTTTATTTCTGATATTGATGTATCTACACCTGTGTTTGCAATAAACAAGGTAAGAGCCACTAATAAAAAAAAAATGTTATAAACTCATGGTAAGAAGAACTCAAATGAATAGTATGCAAGAATATATACACAGATCCAAAGTATCAATATCAGAAAGTTTCAGGAAATATAAACCACAACAGAAAAAAAAAGAAGAAGAGGAATGCTACGACTGCTTAACAAGCTTATGCAGAGGGGATTCAAGTTGTAGAAATCAGGAACTGCTAGATCATCTGATAAAACAATCCGTCCTCTAGGGCAACAAAAGGACCAAAAGAACAGATGTAGAAAATTTAACTCTTTAGTCAAAAAATTTTCCATCTGATGAAAATTTTTGAAACCAAGGGGAAGGAGAAACATAGAGAATTGTAGATTTGAAGCACAAAGGACAAATTGAGAGAAAATTCTAAGGCTAATATATATATATATAATCATACTGGGATTTGAGGTGAAACAAACCAGTACAAAGAGAAAAATTGATCTTACCAAAGAAATGAAAGAGGAGAGATGGAGAACAAAGACGTTAACGATGAGCTTCGAGAAAGACAACTAAAACCAAAATCAAATATGGAAATTGGAATTCGAGTAACAATCTTGAGATTAATGATGAGCAAACAATAAATATTAACAAAAGAGAAAAGCAAGACAGATTGAAAAGGTAGATGGGAGGAAAAAGAATAAAAATTGCAGATTGGAAGAACGCGAATAACAAGATCACGTAAAGATCTGGAAGAATCCCCAATAAGGAAAGGAGGGTTCAGAATTCATCAGCAGTTACCTTTTCCCTTCCAAAATTCAGAACAATCAACAAATTGACCCAAGTTGGACGAAGAAATACCACAAACAACCCACAGCAATTCAATTTAACAGGCAAACATAGTCAAAGAGAAAATTGACAAAAGACCCATAGGCGAAAAGTTAAAAAGCTTCGGAACTTACTGGGTTGCGGTTGGATTTTGTTGAATTTTGATTGGAGAGGAAGAGGGAGACAGATAGAGGAATAAGAGAGAGAGAGTGAGGAACATCATTCACACCTATAATATACTTGAACACGTTTACATGCCATGAAAGAAAGATTCTGATTTTAGGACAAACACAAACCGCGTCATTTAAACACAAAAGTCTCAAATATTATAAATTCTTTTACAGAATAAATAAATAAAACTAAGTTTGTCGGTTGTTCAGACAATTTTAGGTCCTTCTTCACATCGTTCCGATATTGGACTTTTGGCTCTTGACTGTTTATCTTTCAAGCGACATTTTCTTCACTTGTCCTTCAATTGGACGCGTAGGATTGTCAATACGGCTGCTCATGCACTAGCAAGGGTGGCTTTATTATATGCAAACCCACAATACTGAAATGTTCGTCCTACTTGTTTAGATTCTATTTTAAATTCAGATGCTTCTATTGTTTTTGATGTTGGTTGTGAAAGGTTAGTAGGTTTGGGTGTACGGGATAAGCCTGTTGGCTTGGGTTAGTTCTATTGCCTTTCCGGTCATTATTTATCTTTACGTTTGTAACGTTTACTTTAAAAAAAAAAATAAAACTAAGTTTGGGAGGTCAATTTTCTCTTTTTATAACTATTTTAGTGACTTAAATATGTGAATTTATGATCAATTTTATCAAATACTTCAAAACTCATCTTTTGATAAAATTAATCAAAGATAATAAAAAAATTAGTCTTAATTATTATAAATTCTTTTAGAGAATAAATAAATAAATAAAATTAGGTTTTGGTTATAGAATTAATAAAAGAAAAAAGTCTTAAATATTATAAGTTTTTATATAATAAATAAATAAATAAAATTAGGTTTTGATTATAGAATTAATAAAAGAAAAAAATGGGTTGTCAACGTGTCATGTACTTCATATTATATAAAGAATGCCACAATGGACTTTAGCCTTATTGGGTCCTTGTTGGGTGCTTGAGACTTGTGAGGAAGGCATGGGCCGTGCTTACATTATATTAGAAGACAAGGTCAAATTGTTAGGCTTAAATTTCTTGTATATTACATTATATTGCTTGGCATTTTCAGTCTTTAGTCATACAAATGCATTGCCACCTTCATCATACATTACAAAATTGAGAAAACATAGTCTAAGTGTGGAGCAGATAACTGCTGAAAGAATCTAAGCAGTAAGCCTACCTCAAGATGAGTATACTCCTATTCCGACTTTCCTAGAGCCCCTGGTAGCATAGTTGAGACAACGACGAGTTCTCTGCCCCTGCGGGGATGGAGCAACAGAAGTTTTGAGAATTCAAGAGAAAGTCATGAAGAAATGAGTCGTTTATTATTACGATAGGTGTCAAGTGAAAGTTTGGTGATGCATGCAACGGAGGCATCCTAACAGACCAGTAAACATGTCACCAAAAATCAATTTGGAAAGAGGTTTAAAACCTAAACTTGTCATCCTTAGAATTGTCTAAGAAAAAATTTTGCCCATTTATATATAATCATTCTTTGTTTTGACCATAGCATGTTGGTTTTATGTTGTGTTACTATTTTTAACCATATAAACTATTGTACAATTATCTATCGTGTTAAAAATAGGTTTTTAAAAAGTTAATATGTCTTTCTCATACCAACTTATATATTAGACATTAGTTGAGACTATTACTTTTCTTGAATTACCTTAAAAACAACTCAACTTATCCAAAATTGAGATAGATACAACCGTATTGACTCTTTTTTAATGCAAAGTTCAATACAAAGCTCCAATATCAAATTTTCTTAACCTCCCCGTATAAGATTTCACTCAATTGCAAAATTAAAACTTATCCAATTCTTAGAAGATGGAGTAGCAAAGAACTTAAGATCATATCAGGAGCCATACTCTTAGAACATTCCTCAGTCCATTAGCACAAGCAAGACTTCCAGTTTCGTAAATAGTTACTATACCTAAGCTGGAGTGGTAGAGGGCTGGAAGTAAAAGGTCAATAATAGGAAAAATATAATAATTTTCTAAGAGCAAGGATCTCACTCGAAGAAGAATTAATAGCTAAAGGATAATCTCCAAGAATGAAATACTTGAATTGATTTTCCATAAGTACTACATATTGCCCATAGCTATTTATAGGATAGGATTAACCCATGACTCCCTAAAAACTAGTTAACAGACTCTGAGATCCAGGAGTTGTTGAAAATGTTGACTTTTCAACATTTAGTAATTTAAGGCATAATAAATGCTTATATGATCCAATGGTCTTAAAGCTTCCAAATGGCTTCATCTTGTAGCAAGTTAATTTAAATGTTAAATAAACTTATAAGATGGCTAATCTGGAGGTGTGAGGCCGACGTTTTTGCTTGAGAGGAAGAGAAGAGTAGCTTAAGTGTTAAGCTTAGATGAAATTAGGTTTTCATCATTCTTCTTCTTCTTTGGCAAAATCGGTTTTCTCTTCTCCAAGCAAGCTTCAGCAACGTCTCCTTAAGCTCTCCAGGACAGAGGTAGGGTCTAGCAGCTCTTAATCTGTTCTAGCTATTCCCGGGTCAAAAGAGTTTGATCC